>VWPU01017547.1:0-78155 GCA_013398955.1 Callaeas wilsoni
GAGAAGAGAAGAGAAAAAGAGGGAAGTGAAAAGCACATGTTGGGTGCAGAGCAAGACGCCTCCCAGAGCCAACACTGTGCTGTTAATGACATCTAATTAATTGTGGATAGCAGGGAAGTTCTGGAAAAGTAGAAAGAGGGTTTAGTGTGGATCCAGGATAGAATAAGGCAAAAGGAATGAGCCAGGTTGTTTCCCACCAAATGGCTGTCCCAGGTGGAGAACCACAGGTATTTGTGCAGGATTCAGCTCAAAGGATAAGGAAATGGAAAAACAACCGGTTCCACTGGGAGGCTGTGCAGGAATAAGCACCTAACACGAGTGTTCTCCTTCCTCATGAGCTAATGCTCGGCTTTGCCAACAGCAGGGAAGTCCAGAGAGGAATTCCAGGAGGATTTTGAATTGAAAACCCCAGACACTGGAAAGCAGAGCTGCAAAATTGTGAAGACTTGATCCAACCTTAGCAATTCCGTGAGGGAACGGGGCTGATGGCAGGAGGGGGAATTTGGCATAAGGGGAGGATTCCAGCCCCATTAGGTGGGGGTCTGCAGCCAGGGGAGCCTCAATCCCACCAGGTTCAGCTCAGCTCAGCAAAACCAGCAATTCCCATTACTTCCCAGCTGCCTTGTGTGTGGGAACGGGGATTGCAAGGGTGGGATGTGACCTTACACCACAGTGTCCCACTGAGGAGCTCAGCAGGAAAGCCACAAGCCCAGATCCAGGAAGGGAACCTGAAAAGGCACAGAAAAAGCACAGAAATGGTTTTAAGGGCAGAGAAAAAGCCATGTGGAAAGGACCATAAGGATTTCATCCTTCTTAAGGGACAGAAGATTGGCAGTGGCTTGGCTGTGCTCGTGGAGAGACGCGGGCACAGCCCAGAGGAGCTGTGGCTGCTCCATCCCTGGAAGTGTCCAAGGCCAGGTTGGATGGGGCTTGGAGCAACCTGGGACAGTGGAAGGAGTCCCTCTCCATGGCAGGGGGGTGGAATGAGATGAGCTTTAACAACCCCTCCAACCCAAACCGTTCTATGAATTTCTGAGCCCTCCTTTTCCTTCACCTCCCAGCACTAATTCACACACTCATTTACCCAGGGTAATTAATAAGACACGATAGCCACACACTCCTCAGGGGTGAGAAGCAGGAGGCAACTCAAACCTGTGCATAATCCTACAGCGATTCTCTGCCAAGAGGAACAAAACCACAGCAGAAACTGCTGATTCCAGGGGGGAAAAACCCCCCCACACTGACACTTCAACTTCTGGGAAACACGAGCTGCCCCTGTCACAGCTTCACAAGCAGTGAGGATGTGAGAGATCAGCCCTCATCCCATCCCTCCCGAAAGCAGAGTTTAAACAAGCCCCAGGGCCGGGAGCTGTTACTTAGTGCTGCTGGATGCTCTGCAGGTCAGAGTCCCAAAGGAAAGCCGTGCTTAGGGCAGGGCTCCAAAGTGAACCCTGGGCTGCAGCATCCATCAGGTGCTTTGCTCCCCCATTGTGCATTTATTTGCCTCAAACCCAAGGTACTTGGGTTTTTTTTTTTCAGAGAAATCCATCAGTGTGAGCGTGCCACCAGTTCAGAAGGGCAGGACCTGGCTGCTCTGATCCTTGCTCATGGAGACATTGATGGTGCTTTTTTCCCCCAGGCTAAACACAGCTGAGCTACACAGAACTGCCAAAGCCCCAGTTTCCAAAAACTTCCCTTAAAAAAGGCAGGCCCAGAGCAGTGAAGCGCAGCAGCTCCATCCAGCCCTGCAGCAGGGCATGGGCTCCGTGGGCTGAGCTGGGGCCGGGCTCGCTCTCCTCCCAGGCTCCTGTTCATTAATTACAGACCTGGAGTACAAAACACGCCAAATCCTCCATATCTGCAAGCGAGGTCTGGATTCTGCTCCCAGCCAGTCTGGCACCCTGGGTCACTTGAAAAGACTTTGGGCTTTCGAGGGAATTTCTGGTGCATTTGCTGGCACTTCAGTAACCAGAACCTCTGGGGAGTCATTGAAACCCTGAATTTTTCTGTAAATGTCACCTTAAGGATGTTTTGGGTATTTTAATTGATTTCGTTGTTTGAAATAAAGTTGCAAATGCCGTGAGTTGCTGCAGAACAAACCACCCCCAACACTTGTGTTTGGAACCTGATGGAGGAGGGACGATGCTCATTGTGGAATTTACTCACGCCAAACTGGTGGGAGTTTTCTGAGTTGGGAAAACTTTATCCAGATCCAAAGCTTTTCTATTTAAAGTGATCTGCAGCAGTGGAGCTCTGCATTTTTGAGCAAAGACCAATGAAAATTACCTTCCCTGGGAGCTGGATGGGATCATTGCTAGGATGAAGACAACAGGTTCCTCCTTTGAATGCAACACCCTGACACTGAGGCTACAGATCCTGCCTTTCGATTGGGGGCTATGAATTATTGAAATTTTAATAGGAACCTCCTCTTCCTCTGCCTGAAAGTCCTATCCAAGCAAAGAAAAAAAGGGGGTTGGATATTTGTGTGCTTCCCCATGCTGGAAATCTCACGAGTCCTTAGGTGGGACACAACGGACCCGAGCAGCTGAGCTGGATCCTGCACAGACAGATCAAACCTGGAGCCTCTCAAGTTCAGGTTCCTGCTGCTCTGTGGGCTTCCAAGCAGGGGTTCAGAGATGCAGCGAGGCAGGAGTCCAGAGCAAGGAATGAATTATTTATTAAATTTACAATACCGTTTATATATTCTAGTTCCATAAAGCAATTGAACAGTGCTCACACTTCTCCTAGGGTGATTGGTCAAAGTCTCAGACACCCACTTAGAAATGTTTTTTCCTAGTATAATGTACACGAGGTCAGAAGATACCAGATATAAATGCTATTTACAAAAACCCTATCTATTGTTTACATAGCTTACACAGCAAAGGAAAAGTTCTCACAGAATGAAGGCAAGAAGAGAAAATTTCCCTGCTAACAGCATTTCAGCATCCACACTGCTCCACACATATCCAAGGCCTTTCTGCACTCACTGGGCATGGGAATGTCCCTGAGGAAGGGCACAGAGGGAAGGAGTTCACTGGTTCACTGTCACCACTGGGGAATCACGAGCTCGGGATCCTGCGGATCGCCACAGCAAGCACCAGCACCTGGCCCACACCTGTGCTGGGAGGAAAGATTTCTCCTGGTACTCCAGGGACTGCCTGGAAAACTCGCTGTTCCCTGCACTGGAGGCTCCTGGCTGTCTAGACACACTCGGTTGGTTACAGGCACTCAAATCCCCAAACGCTCCTGATCTGGCTGGGAGTGACCCTCCTGGCTCTGCTCCTGAGGAGGGGCCGGCTCTCCCCGCCAGCACAGCTCTCTCCAGCCAGGGAAAAGGCAGCAGGATCTTGATACCGAGGGCCCAGCCAGAGAACTCCAGAGCTGGGGTGGTTTATCCTGATGGGAAGGGAGGGAAGGGAGAAAACAGATCCTGCCAAAGGGACGACATTCCTGGGAGCACCCAGAGGGTGAAGAAAGAACAAACCCCCGAAGGAAGACACTGATTTTTGCCGAGAACATTCCCACTGGAAAAAGGGACATGTTTATTATCTGCTTGCAAGGAGGGGATAAAATTGTTTAGTCAAAAGCCAGAATTTTTTTTCGAAAAATCTCAAATAGTTTCAGGCAGGGCCAGGTAGCCCTGCAGTTCCTGTTCTCTGGATAGGAAAGGGGAAATGAGAAACAGCCAACCCAAGGGCCGAGCAGGGGCAAGGCAGGAGTCAAACCTGCCCTCCTGTTCGCCCATGCCTTCCTCTGGGAAATGTGGATTTTTTTTGGCTCTAGGTGCCCATGCAGCTCCCATGACAGGGGGTGGCTGTGGCAGAACCTCTCGGTGCCTTTCTGCCGCTGAGAGCTCTAGAGGGATTTTGGATAAGGGATGGAGGGATGGGACAAGGGGGAATGGCTTCTCACTGCCAGAGGGTTAAATGGGATATTGGGAAGGAATTCTGCCCTGTGAGGGTGGTGAGGCCCTGGCACAGGGTGCCCAGAGAAGCTGTGGCTGCCCCTGGATCCCTGGCAGTGTTCCAGGCCAGGTTGGATGGGGCTTGGAGCAGCCTGGAATAGTGGAAGGAGTCCCTGTCCATGGCAGGGCTTGGAATGAGATCATCCTTGAGGTCCCTTCCAACCCAAACCATTCCATGATTCCTCCAGGCCCACTCCCAGGTAAGGTTTGCTAAACCATGTCTAAAGCCTAAACAGACTCCCTTTGTACAGACACAGTTTGGACAAAGCTCAGCTTAATCCTCATCTGGACCCTCCCATCAGGGGAATTACTCTGGCCCATTCTCCCTTCCTCCACCCCCTGCCTGGCTCCTCACTTCCATTTAATCAGGGAGAAACGGAGGGCAGGGGATGCTCCAGACCCGAGATGTGCCAGATGTTGCTCCCTGCTCTCCCGGCCCAGCTGAGCTGGATTTGTGGCCTGTGCTCAACAGGCACCTCGGCCCAAATCCTGTCCCCCTTGGGGCTGAGGCCAAGCTGTGACTCCTGTCCTTGCTAACACAGCTGGCTGTGCAGAGCCACAGCTGGATCCCAGCAGCCTGGGAGGGACACAGAGACCATCCCTGAGGAAAGCCAGGAACCCAGCAGCACGGGCAGCAGCACACCCCACTTCTGGTCCCTGGGTCCCCTTCTGGTCTCCTCCTGTCCTTGCAGAAGACAATTCCTACCAGAATTAGCAGATTTTGGCTCAGTTCGAAGGCCAGGCCTTGCAGTCTCCTTTAAAAATACAGCATTTAAGGCCAATACTCCCCAAAGAGTATTTCTTTGCACATATAATTATTTAATTATTTACAGGCACGTCTATGATTTTAAGCCCTGCCGTAACTGGGGTTCTACCGAATTCCTTTCTGCTGTGAAGTCTTTTCTCATCTTGAGCCTGTCTTCAGACAGGAGTTTTCAGCGAGTGGAAAAGAAAAGACCTATCAGGCTCAGACTCCTCTGTCAAACTTCTGTCTGCCTTAGTTTTACATGAAAGAGATTTCTTAAGTTCCTCCTAAAAATACGCATCCATACAGCCATGCCTTGAAAGGCAGAGAAAAGCAGGAGTCACAGACGCCCTGGAAACCTCTCACAAAGATGATTTCCCAGCAGCACAAGCTGCAGCGAGTAAGTTGTGAAATTTTACAGCCAGGTAACACAGACAGGAGTCGATGCTCCCTTCAGAGGGGAGTGAAAAAAAAGACCACAGCATCTTTAATGAGGGAGCTGGAGGGATGAGGAGAAAAGCAGCAAGGGAACGGGATCATTAGGATGATGTGTGGTCCTGTTGTCTTGCACATAATGAATGGAGCATAGGATGAAAGCTGAAGGTTTCAATTAAAAAACAAACTTGTGAGAGAATTGATACAAAATCCAGGCAATCTGCATAACAAGCTCACAGAGAGTCAGTCCTGAGGGGTACTGAGGATGTGAGCTGGGACACTGCTGCTGCTCTGGAGCCAGGCTGGGAGAGCTGGGGGTGTCCAGCCTGGAGGAGAGAAGGCTCCAGGGAGACCTCAGAGCCCCTTCCAGGGCCTAAAGGGGCTCCAGGAGAGCTGGAGAGAAACCTGGGACAAGGGATGGAGGAACAGGACAAGGGGGAATGGCTCAAACTGCCACAGGGCAGGGCTGGATGGGATAGCAGGAAGAAATTCTTCCCTGTGAGAGTGGTGGGGCCCTGGAACTGGGTGCCCAGGGAAAGTGTGGCTGCCCCATCCCTGGAATCTGTGCTGCAGGCCAGGCTGGGTGGGGCTTGGAGCACCCTGGGATAGTGGAAGTTGTCCCTGCCCATAGCAGGGGATGGAATGAGACAGGATTTAACATCCCTTCCTACCCAACCCACTCAGCGATCCCCTGAGCCCTCTCCCCAGGCTGTCCAGGAATCCACCAGGACCACACCCATGCCATTGGGAGAGCATTCACAGTGTCCTGGACTGCAGCTGGTCCCCACACAGACAGCAATCCCACAGGAAAATGGGTTGGCTCTCCTGTTGGGAGGTGGGCACAGTTACACACAAACATCCCAAAGCTCCCCGCTCGCCCAGGAGCATCTTCCCTGGAAAGGATTTAGCACTCTTGGCTTCCAAGGAAGCACAAGAGCCAGCTGGCAGGTGACCACATCTAGAAAACACTTCAGATATCCTTATTTCCCTTCCCTGTGCTCACGCCAATACTTTTTTTCCCAGTTCCCAAAAAAAGCTGACCATTAATTTTAGCTCCTTTTAAAAAATGAAGCTCCTGTACTCAAGGGGGCCAGCTACAAAAAAGGGATACAGAACACACAGATGGAAAACAAACCACTGAATTCCCATTATGGAAATTAATTTTAAGAGTCACAAAGCATATTATTCCTGGCAATTGCTTTTATTTAGCAATTACGTTAACACTGCAAGAAGGCAGCTGGCATTGAAAACAAACAGTTCAATTTAAAAATTGGGAAGGGAATTAACTGAAATTCCAGGGCACTCACACCTGAATACACTCCACTACCTCCCATATTTAAGAATCCTCAATCAAAGGCTTTGGGTTTTGTTTGCTGAGGAGAGTGGGGATGAAAGAGTAAAAGAAACCATTTATTTTTGAAGTTATTGATATGGCTTTTTCGCAAATCAAAGTCAAGCTCTGACAACCAACCAGCAGGGAAAATAAACCAAAGGAGTCAGTGACAATACTGAGATAATATTTTAATTTGTTTTATAATTTTTTTTTCCTGTAAAATGGCTTGTACTTCCACAGGTACAACAGCAAAAGAAATTATTCCAGTCCATTTCACACGGCGTATAAAAAGACCAATTTTACAAATATACCCAGAAGTTGAACAGCTGCTAACACTGTTTTAAGGTAAACATCACTCCTCCGTCGCACAGGGCTCGCTGCGGGAGAGGCTTTTCCTGCGGCTGTGCCGCAGAGAGGAGCCTTCCAAGGGCTCTCCATCGTGGATCTCATCCCAGAGCAGAGCCATTCCCCTCCCTAATCCCCTGGACACCAGCAGGAGGGACTTCAGGTGACTGGCTTGGCCACCAGGAAAGTATAAACATGCCCCCAGCGAGAGAATCTTGACAGACATTGTTTTTTTTCTGGTGTTTGGGTGTCCAAGTTGCTCCAATTTTCCTTCCGCTGCCAATAAACAAAAACTGAGCAGCACAGCAGGCAAAGCTCCATCTTTGCTGCCAGTCCAGAGCCACTCCACTGCTCTTCCAAGACCCAGGTGTCCGCTGCACTCAGTGGGACGCCGTTTGCAGAGCCACTGTGACTCTGTCCTAGAAACTACCCCCTCTCCCCTCCCACCCCCAAACCAGCCTTACCTTCTACGTTTGTCCTTTGAACTCACAACACCGAGTGTGCAGGCTTGTGACAAGTGCTTAGAAACTCAGAATAGTGAGAAAAATCTGTAAAAAGACATTGCAACACCAGGTTGCGTTTTCCTTCTTTTCCTTCTAAGCTGTATTTATTTGTGTGCCTGCAACTGCATGGATAAATAGAAAACAAGGAGCCAAGGACCTGCAGGAGGGTGAAAAACTAAGGAAATGAGGAGGAAGAGCCAGGTCAGTTTTCCTACCAGGCTAAAAATGGATTTAAATGCCTGACAGTCCTCACCACGGCCAGCTCCCCACCAATGGTTCTCCAACCCCAGGGAAGTGTCAAGACTGTGGGATGGAGGAACAGAAACACGATGGTCTTGGAGAAGTTTCCTTCCACTCCCAGAAGAATGTAAAAACGGTGAGGCAGTGACCAGTTAGTGCAGGAGCACTAAAGGGAGAGTGACCCCAGCAGAACCAGATTTCCTTTGAGTGCTGTGAGCACCAAAATGTAATTGTGTTCAGTTCCACCGCAGTTTCTCACTATGACACAGCATCTCTGGCTCCTCGCTCAGGCTCTGAGGCCAAACCCTCAAGTTGCAGGAACCGCCATTAAAACACCAAGGAGTGTCTCGCTGGGAGGGTCACAGGCTTTCCATGGCATCCCAGAACTTCCTAAAAAACTCAGCAGAATCCTTTTCAGAGCATGGATGAGATCTGAAAGCAGGAAGAGCTCCAGTCACATTTCTGAGCAGATCCTGGCACGCCTTTGCCTCAAGGTGAATCTGTCTCTACTGGAACCAGCCCAACCATGGCTTTCATCTCTTCTGATCCCCATTCCCACCCTTGCAATGGAAAAAAAATTAAAATCCTCCTGTAATTGCTTGGTCTGTACAGTACCATGACTGTACCTTGATGCACAGCATGACCACATTTGAAAAAAATGAGTAAAACAGTGTGTTGTGTGAACTCTCCTGTACAACTGGACAATTCCCAGTAAGAACAGAGTTCACCGCTCATTTTACTTAGGTTTCAGTGCTCTCCCAAAAAGCTGCCAGGAAAAAGGGAAGTGTTCCAGCTCCAGCATGCATGGATATGACAGATGCAATCCTTTTTTTTAAAAAAAATCAGACTAGAAAAATACTTTTAGTTCTAAGTTATGCAGTCAAAGCTGGTTTTGAAGCATTCAAATAGAATCAACAGTAACAGGTGATAAAAAAATCCTTATGGAATACATTGCCAGCATTGGAAATGGGATGCAAGGAACATCGTAACACTGAAATAAGGAATAAACTTGAGGGCGGTTCTCAAGTTTACTGACTCCAGTTTTATCCACAAACTCCTTTTTCCTAGAGGTACCAGAGCAGAAGAGGCGTTTACGGAACTGAGGGAAGGCAAGGGCTAAGAGCTGAATGCTCCATCATTTCACCAGAGCAGGGTTTGAGAAAAATCACGTTGCAAACTCTTCTGCCTCCCCAGCAAATCCAACTCTGCAGGACTCGCCCTGGATTTGAACAGCAAGACTCCATGCAAACCGTGGAAGATTGCTTCCCAGAAGAGAATGCTGCCCCTCTGCTCAGCCCTGCTGAGGCACACCCAGAGCGCTGTGTCCAGTTCTGGGCTCCCCAGGACAGGAGGGACACAGAGAGGCTGGAGCAGGAACAGCAGAGGGCAAATCCTCCCAAGAGGATTAAGATTAACGGAGTGGAGCCTGTCTCTCAGGAGGAAAGGCTGAAGGAGCTGGGCATTTTCAGCCCCGAGAAGAGACAGCCGAGGGGGCCTCATCAATGTGTGTAAGTATCTAAAGGGGGGTGCCGAGAGGATGGACCAGGCTCTGCTCTACAGGACAAGAGGAACGAGCAGGAACTGATGCCCAGAAGTTCCACCTGGACATGAGGCAGAACTTCCCTGTGCAGTGACCGAGCACTGGAACAGATTTTCCAGAGAGGGTGTGGAGTCTCCATCACTGGGGATATTCCAGAGGCATCTGGACACAATCCTGTCCCATGTCCTCCAGGATGGCCCTTCTTGAGCAGGCAGGTGGGACCAGATGAGCCCCATGGTCACTTCAAGCCTTGCCCCTTCTGGGATTCTGAGAGTTTTCCTTCCTGCAGTATTCCTTGTGTTACACAGAACTGCCAACAGCAAAAGAAAAAAAAAAAAATTCCTGTTTAAACAGTTTCAAACAGACACTTCCCTTGGATACAAACCATCATCCAGTGTTCTGCTTCACACAAGCCAAACACACCAAGCCTGACGGCGTGCCGTTTCCAGTCAGGATTCTTCCAACACTGTACATTCACTTTCCACAGGGAACAGGGAGGGAGATGAAGCCCTGAAGCAGCAATTAAACCGCACCGGCGAAGGGAAGGAGCAAAGCAGCTGGGGCAGGGAGGTGGGTGCCTGGGAGCCGGGGCGTTTCCAATCCGTGGGGGCTCGCAGGAGACACCACCACGTGCACACCCCGCTCAGCCCAGCCGGGAATGCCGCGCGCGCAGCTCCAGGCCCGAATCCGCCCAGGAGCAGCTCCCGCGGGCGCGTCCAGAGCGTCTCTCGTGAGCAGCAGGTGAGGCCTTTCAGAGGCCGGCAGGGAGGGCTGGAGGGAGGCCGCCTCTCCCAGATGAGGTATCTGCTAACCAGGAATGACCTGAGGAACCTGCACGGGATCGGGAGCGAGGAGGAGGAGGCACCTTCGCGTCGGGGCCGGAGCCACACCGAGGAAGCGAAGGCCAAAGGCGTTTGTTCCCCGCCCGGCTGGGCTGCCGCTCTCCAGGGAGATGAGCCACGAGGGTGCCTTGTGGGACTGAAGACTTGGAATATGGAACCACAAAAGGATCTCTTCGAAAAGGCACTAGGAAGAAGCATATACTTTTGGGTTAACGTGGTCGATCCCGTTTCCAATCACTGAGTGGGACAAAAACTGTACAGTTTGGGGCTTTTCGAAAAAAAATGCTGCAGAGTTGTATTTTTCGATTTTTTAACAGCAAAAGCATAAAAAGAAAAGTAAAGCTATTTTCAAATTATTAAAATGCTGAACATGTATACAGCAAAATTATATTAAAAACAGCAGCAGACAAAGTCCATCCCATCACCAGTGGCAAGGGACATGTAAAATGTTTATAAGGTTAACTATAAAACAATTTTACAACCAAAATATGAACAGGCCAATTCAAGTATATATATACAGAATATATTAAAATCATATAAATTATATATTTATACAAAGGGCACAAATATAGCAAAAAGCTATAGTTGATTAAACAGAACTGAGCTTGAATGATCAATTTCATCTAGAGATGTTATAGATTTCTCCCAAATTCGTTTTTTTTTTTGTTTTTTTTTTTTAAACCTGGATAGATTGATACCTCAGATACCAAGAGTACAGAAAGCGTAAGGAAAAAAAAACTCACAAATCAAAGAGTTATCATTCTGCATGAAATGAGCCTAACAGTGGGCAGGGTACATCTCATATGAAATTCTGATTTAATTATTTCCATAGTAAACATTTATCAGCTCTCTTAAAAAGTCACGAATTTCAAGTGATCCACTTCAGATGTACCACCCTGGCGCATATATCTGATTACATTTGAATGTTGTTTGATTTGCAAACATTTGGGGGGAAAAAAGAGATACAAACACAACTCAATCTGCAAAAGAAAAGGTGACAGATGGCAGCAAGTTGAAAAGTGAACAAAAATGCTCAGCCGAACTGGAAATGATGCTCACCCTTCCAGTGAAAATGCTTCAAAGTGAGCTTAAAAAGTAACTTATTTTAAATTGCTTTTTTATTTCGAAATGTTACTGCAAATAACTGCAATGCACTGAAGCTCTTGAGAATCCAAACAGTCCCAGCCATGGGCTTATATTTAAACACAGAGTAAGTGCTTTCCTGAATCCAGGTTTATGTAACCAAATTCTGCATCAGCTGTACCTAAACCTCGTGTTGTGCTGCGCCACCACCCCTTCATCACTGCAGTAAAGCTCGGACACATCTCTGGCTCCATCAGGGTACCCAGAGAAGCTGTGGCTGCCCCTGGATCCCTGGAAGTGTTCCAGGCCAGGCTGGACGGGGCTTGAAGCAGCCTGGGATAGTGGAAGGTGTCCCTGCCCATGGCAGGGGGTTGGAAATGATGAACTTTAAGGTCCCTTCCAACCCAAACCGTTCTGGGATTCTGTGGCCTCCACTCACCCAAAGGTCCTGGGTAAGGAGCAGTGAGGGCGAATGAAGTGAAGCAGAAATAAAAAGGCCAGACTACACTTACAGAGAACACCAGCTTACACCCCAGGGCTAAGTATGGAAAGGAGTAAAGTGGTTTCACCAGATGCAGGTTAAATTGGGAAAAAAAAAAAAAAAAAAAANAAAAAAAACCAGAAAATAATCAGCCATCTCCCATACCTAATAGCCAGTGGATATCTATTACACTGAAAAGGAAATCAATGCAAACAGGATTTCCTCAGTTTCAAGTAATCTTTGATGCCTTTTTGGCCAGCTGTGTTATATCATAATAGATATTTTAATAGCTTTTATCCTCTACACTTTAGGCAGCTAATTTTTCTCTTACATATCCAATTATCTCTAGTGAACATTCACCTATGGTTGTCCACACATTCTGTATTTGCTCCTTGAGAAACTATTCAAGTTAAATTATACTGCAAATTAAAGACAGTTACATTCTGTATGTTCCTTCTAGATTTGAAAAATAGGTTTTAAAGGCTTGTCAAAGTTCAGAAGAAAAAACCTTTCCATTAAAAAATCTTAGCTTAAAAAAATCATTTAAGACACCTTTTTCTGATCCAGGGTACTAATAAAAAGATTACAAATATACTACAATTTGACCAAGAAGACTCCATGAATATGCTGCTTTTGAGCATGCAACACCACTGATATCTGTCAAGTTCCAGGTATCAATGTATCCCAATTCCACCACAGTCCCTCCACGTCCTCGTCGCTCCCCCATCCCCGCCCCACCACCCCTATTAATAACATTATAAAAAAAGGTAAAATCTAGAGTTAGTGGCAAAAATCTTCACAGTAAATCGTTAAAGAAAACTTTTATTTTGTGGTCATTGCAAAGTGAGTGCTCAGTCGATGGGGCCCTGAAAGATGAGCTTGACGCAGTTGTGCTCCCCGGAGAGCTGCGTGGCGCAGAACGGGCAGGCGGCGTGGAACGCGTGAGTCCCGTGAGGCAGCGGGATCTGGGACCAGTATTTGGCCGATTTCTCGGAGCACACGTGTCCACAGGGGGTGAAAGCGTGCGTGGGGGGCCCGGCGTCCACGTAAAAGCCGGCCTCGCAGCCCAGCCACAGAGGCACGTAGGGGCCAACGGTTCTGCACATGGGGCACTCGCGCTCGTTGGCTTCCGTGTCACTGCGGTGGCCCCAGTTGTGGTAGCCGTGCACGTGGCCGCAGCTGAGGTAGGCCCAAGGCTGCTTCTCCTCCACCACATCCTTGCGGTTGATGCTGGGGAAGGCCAAGGTGTTCAAGCCCACGGGGCACTGGGGCCGGGCGGCGTTGATCTCCTGCCGCAGGGCCTCGATGTGTTTCTGGGTCGGGGTGTGCAAGAGTCCGTCTGCCGTTCTCCACAGGAGGGTGGCCCCGCACAGGTCAATCAGGGAGCCATCCTGAAGGATGTTGGTCTCGTTTTCTACCTGGTGGCAGGACACAAGGGGAGGTCGTTTAGCCTGAGAGCTTTTACAGACAACCAGGTCGGTTCTGCAACGGCATCACCTTTCTCAGCATTAACCTCCTTAGATCCTACTGTCCTGGGTCACAGTGTATTCTATTACCATCTTCAGGAGCTGTTAAACCAGGTGGGGCTGTGTCCCTTGCCTCCTCTCTCTGGACTATCTCCTGTTAATGGGCCTTTCTTTCTGTTAAAAGCTGTCCAAACCAGGTGGGGCAGGGTTCTTTATCTCTCCCATGACCCATCCTCCCTCTGGGGGATATCTCCTGTTAATGGCCCATCCAGTCTCACCACATGACTGACAAAATTCCATCATCCCACTGTGAGATGCTCTGCCCAGAGGGAGGAACCAAGCATCCCATCCTGGATATAAGCTAAGATTTCCAACACCAGAGCCAGCCCTTACCTACTGGATTCCCAGAGGACAAGAGCTACCACTGGACCTTCAGGTGAAGACCAGACCTTTTCTACAGGATCACTGCTTCAAGAGAACCATCTTCAGCAGCACTCTGGAGGACTGCAGCCACCATTTTATCGGACTGCTACCAACACCCTGACTGACAGGGTGTCAGGTTGTATCCTGACTCTGTCAGTGGTTTCTTTTTGTACTATTGCATTTATTTTAGTTTTTCCTATTAAATTGTACTTCTGACTTGGAGTTTCTCACTGGTTTTGCTTTCAAACCAGTACACCTACTTAATTTTGTCTTACTGTTGTCCTGAATCCACCTCACCTCCTAACCTATATCTAAGGATTATAACGAGCACTGGTCTCTTACTCTGTGCTTGTACGGGGGATTTGCATTTCCAGTTGCAACACAAATTATTATACACAGTGCACTTTTTTCTCCAATATTGATTCTCTGTGCCTTTGTCGTATTTCAGTAAGTCCGGATAGACTGAAGAGAAGACGTGCCATTCCCTAAGGGCTGCATTAGCAGATTCTCTCCTGGAATTCTTTGCCCACACAGACTGACAGAAAGCTGCTCACACAGTTAAAAAAAAAAAAAAAAAAATCCTTTTTGGACTAAAAACTGCTACCCAGGACAGGCCAGCTGTCCTGCCTCTCCAATACCATGTTTTCTGGGGTTGTGGCAAGGGTCAAGCATTTTGCAGAAGCAGGAGCTCCCAGAGCGTGCCTCAGCAGCAGCACAGGTACCTGCATGGCTTATCACTGCAGCAGACTGAATTACCAGCTGAATTTCTCAGGTGACAAATTTGAAGCCACACGGGCTCAGCTTATGAACAATTACCCACCCCACTCATTAGGCCTTTTATTTAATGAGGTATTCCAAGCAAACACAGCCCCAGTGTGCACTGCCTAAAGGCTTCTCTCTGATTAAAAGCAGGTACTTAAAAACATTTTCAAGGGATTATGCCAAACATACACTGTACTTGGCTGAAATGTTCTTGATTTTAATGTCACAAACATATAAGCAACCCGTGCTTTTGCTATCAGTTCATTAATGATGACTATATATTAAAAAGGCTCTTTATAAAATTAAAGAGAAAAACAGGCCTGGCTTGATGCACAGAAAGTATGCAGAAAATACCACTAATGCAGAACAAATAGCCAAAGAGAAACAAATACATTAAGTAGGTCACATGAAATCATCACATCTGCCTAAGAATACTATGAATGACAACCAATTTGGCATTTACATCTTAATCCAGTTTAAATTCACAGATTAACTGTGGATCATCCTTGCACAAAACACCTCAGTGGTACAATACAGACTACAGATAAGAGGTCACCAGTGCAAAGTAATTCCAGCAGAAAAATTTAGTGGTTCAAATAGAGATGAGAGAAGCCTTGATTTGATGCTCTTTTCAGATAATTCCTTCACAAACAGCAAAGCAAAAAGCTCCCTCATATGCAACGTGTTCAATTCATTATACAGCCTGCATTTGGTTTTATGAACCCAATCAACGAATACTGATCACATCAATACCAGTGTGCCATGCAATTTTATTTAAATGAGAATCCAACTCATTTTGGATGCAGGGAGGGGGATTCATTTGTTTTGCTGTGCCTCTCTTTAGCAGCACTAAAAAGGTGTTTTGCTAACCACGTACAAAGGCTGCAATTGCCACATCATCTGTCCAGGTCCCCAGGCGACGTTTGCCTGCCACCATCAGTGTGACAAAGCAATTTATGTCCTGCAGGGTGTCTGCTGAAAGCAGAACAGCCCGACTCCATTCCCCTAACTCTTGCAGCACTCAGTTTTCTCTAAGGCCAATGGCAGAGTTGGAAAGTCAGTTCATGGAACTTCTCTCCTGGTTTTTATGTGTCACAGGTCTCTGGCAGCTGAAATCTCTCACTTCTGGGAAAGGCAAAGCCCATCCTGCCTCACAGGAGAAAACAGGAATATACTTCCAGGGCTTCTCTTATCTTCCCAGTGGCAGGTAAATCAACCAGAAGCTGCCTTACCCAAAATGCTCTTGCACAAAAGTGGACTCCTCTGGCAGTACTGCAAAAGACAGCTCCCCATGCAGCAACTTCCAGACATCTCCATGTCCCAGGAGAACATTTCAGAGATGGAGATTCCAGAGCAGAGTTTGTTTAGCTTTTACACTCTGTGCTATTTCAGTTTGAAAAGTGGCATTAACAGAAAGTTGTGAGTGTTCTCCTACACGATCAGTAACAGAACAGCAGCGTGGAATCTGCTGTAACACGCAGATTTAGGTGCTTGCAGTGCCCACACTCAGGACAGTCACCCTGCACCTGCCTCCATTCAAAGCCAGGAAAACAAGGACCCCTTGATTAATTTTAGATACTCCCCACTCACCAGTTTGCCCCTCTGCTGAGCAGACCGGGTCTCCCGGAGCGTGTACACATCCCCACAGACGGAGATCTCCCGCCACACTCCGGGCTTGGACTCCTCCGTGAAGCCTCCTTTGGGATGCATGACCAGCACCCCGTTGGTTGTCAATCCGTCCATGTGGCCATCAGGGTTTTTCCACTTGGCTGCTTTTTCCTACGTGTGACAGTCACAATGACTATCAAAAACACATCAAACCAACCTAAAGAAAATCCACTAACAGTTACTAAAGTGCAGCTTCATTGTTAAAGACGATTACGACCACGAGTCTCTGCTGGTGATAACTCAGGCACATAAAACTGCAGTTTCTACTTAACACTGCAGCTGGTGCATTGGAGTAATAAAAGTCTAATGAGAGTACAAGTTATCAACCAGTACAAGGAGATTTGGGGGCTTGAAAACAACACAATATAAACCAGAGCTTGCTCGTAACATCATTATTAGCAGTACTTACACCAAGAAATATATTTTTAGACGAGTCAAAGCCGGCTGCAAAGATCCTTGCTGTGTACGGTGGGCTCCTGTCACAAACAATCCTGCAGGCAAATCGGGAGATGGTGCTCTGGGTAATCTGGGCTTCATCATTATTTTGATTTCCTGAAATAGTATCTGTTACTACAAAGTCTATAGGGCTTTCTGTTGACCTCCCAACCTGCAAAAAAAATTAAGATAATGGTATAACTAGAAATACCCACAGAAATATGAAGCATTGAGGACACAGCTCCGCCAGGTTAATATTGATGACATCAGTAAACTACTGTTGACTGAATTTTTGGATGGCAAGATCCAACCAGAGACTAACCTGTATTTCCACATTTGTCCTAGGCAGAAATACATCACGGACATGGAATGACAAAATTTCACGTACCACAAATGATGCTTATGCTTGCTTGAAATAAATCAACACAGCTGATCTGTTTGACAAGAGTACTGTCACCAAAAAAAGTACTATCACCTTGCTATTTCCTCATCAAACCACAGCAAATTACTTGCCACTACATTCTGTCAGTTAAGAAAACACGAGCTTGGATTGATGAGTTTTATTCACATTTTCCAGTTCCAAATTCATTTGCCATGAAAATAAAGGACTTTTTTTAGACCCAGAACTCAGTTATTTTGATAAGTCATAACAAAGAGCTACCCACCTTCGTGTTTTCAGGATTTGTAGTCCCAGAAAGAAGAGTTTTCAGGCAAAACTCACCATATGATGAAATTTATTCCTAATCGTGCACATGCATGACTAACAGAATTAAAGAACTTTCTTGAGCTGAGCAGAAATGAAACACATTTATCAGTAGACGGGAATATTTTTCTATCTTGTCAGCTAAAAATTTTAATTCTAAATCTGGAAACATCTGCAACAGAAAACTTCATGACTGCATGGATGGAGGGATCTGACTGCCAGACAGACAGTGAGGCTTC
This sequence comes from Callaeas wilsoni, assembly GCA_013398955.1. Lineage (NCBI taxonomy): Eukaryota > Metazoa > Chordata > Aves > Passeriformes > Callaeidae > Callaeas > Callaeas wilsoni. The sequence goes on from VWPU01017547.1 coordinate 17,208, forward strand.
ATCAATATTTCTACAGGCAAATTAGTGTTACACCAACTTTGAGCTTAACTGGGAAACTGGAGCTGAGGAACAAGAAGTGGAACAGAGTATTAATTTTACAGACACCTTGCGATCAAACAGAATTAGGAATACTCTTCACATGAAACTACCTTCAGTATTAGGTAACTACATTGATATTAAATAACCTCCTCACTCAACATGATCTCATTGTCCCCCAAGAAGTTCCATTCTGCTCAGATCTTGTTCTTGAAAGCCAGCTATGGGGAGCCAGGTATGCTTCCATCATTAACACACACCTCTAAAAACTACATCTGCTTTAAAGAAACATTGTTCAAGAGTCAAGGAAATGAATATTATCAACACCTAAGCCTTGTCACAACTGAACTGACAGAAATAGTACAGGGATCTCTCCCGTACTTCTCTCCTGCTTCAAGCTGTACTTTGCAGGGTTACACTCTAGCACATGTCAAAATTCTTGTCTTCAGTGCCACATCCAGTTACTGTCTCCATATTACAGGGCTCAGCTCAAGTAGAAAATGGGATGAGCTCTCTGCACAGGAAATACTCAACAAGGCCTAATCAAAAGCGTACATTTCAATTTCTCACAGAAAGTGTCTACTAGAATACCCAGGAGACAGAGTTTAGAAACTATTTAATATGGGATATTTCTGATTTATATAACTTGACAACTTGAAGCTAAATCTTACAAAGCAATATTCTTCCTTTTACAGTATTATTTCTAACAGGTTTCTATTTCCCATCCAAAGCAATTCCTGCTAAGAGTCAGCACCGAGCAGCAGCAGGACCCTCCTGAATAACTTTTGACTATTCTCTAGCTGTATGGGGAGTCTCTTAAAGGATAATCGATAACAAATATGAAATTGATTTGTTCACAAGTTCCTGCCTCTTGCAGTCTCTGAAATAGATCATTCTCTCAAAGCTTTTAGATGCAATTAGAGAAAAACCTGCCTCATTTTTCCTTAAAGGACGACAAAGCACCCAAGTGTGTGCTCCCAGCCTCTCTTACATCACATTAATCATTCACCATGAAATCCAAATTTGTTTGGATATAACCATTAAGATCTATAAACAATGCTTCTATGTGGCTTTTTAAAATCTCTGGAATGATATGTAGTATTTTATATAAACACTTAAAGTACTTATCTCATTTGTGTCACTAGTATGCCTATGCAAAATCAAGTATTTTAAATATTTGGCTTTCTTCCCTCTTCCTGTTGAGAAAGCCTTCTAGAGGATCAGTCTCATGTATTGTGCTACTTAGCAGCATTAGAATTTATTTGAAGAAGCAGCCTTCAAAATCTGGCAATTTTCTCAAGCTCTGTATTAAATCAAGAATCTGGGTTTGAGATTACCTGAAAAGCAAGTGCCTAAGGAGTAAATGAAAAACTGGATGCTATCAACGCCCACCCTCCAAAACTTTTAACTCAGCTGCTGCTGCAGTCAGACCACAGCCACTACAGACCCAGTTCATTACTGAGAGCTGCTCTTTTCTCATTTTTCTCCCGTTTTCCTCCACAGCACAGAAGATTTTCTTCTTTCTAGCAATTTCGGGCTGTACTTTGGGACCCTTCTTGTTCCCTGCGTCATACGATTTCCCTAAGTGACTCCCACCAAGAGCCCATCAGTCTGCCAGGTGCTGCAGAGGCAGCGAGTGCTGTCTCCTCTGCAGGTGACTGTCAAAGGCTGTGTGAGAGGCAGGAGGTTCCTCGCTTTGCTGCTGGCTGCTGTCAGTCAAGCAGCGCTGGTAAAACACTGCTCCTGACACAAGGCAAAACCTGCCAGCACGGAGTTTAACAGCTGCAGGTTCTTGGGCTTCAACAGAATTTCACTCTGGTGAGAGCGAGAATTGGATTCTGCATCTTCTGAAGGGCTGTTCTTCAGGAAAATAAAATCAATGTTTCATATTGAAAGTACCTGCTTCTTGTATAAACTTGTACTTGTTTAGGGTAGGAGCTGTACATTTTGGTTCTCTGTAGTGGCAGGAGCAGCTGTAATCAACCCATTCTCAGCCCATCAAACCCTGAAGGAACAGGTTCAACTTCAGCTAATGCATCATCAACAGAATGGTTCAACTCTGAAGAAAATCTTCGTTTATAGCAGCACATGGATGCTGGAGCATAGAGAGTCTGGGAGATGCCAGAGGAACACATCTGGACATTCTTTTTGTAATTAAATTAAGAAATCTAACCTGGACACCACTAAGACAAAAGTGCGTAGTAGCATTTGCACACACATTTCATAATATAGTTACATTTAAAAAACCCAAAAAACAAAACTACAAACAACACAGCAATACAACAGCTCAAGAAGCACAGTGGGAATAAAGGAAAAAAAGTCAAGTGATTTGCCCAAGATAATACATGGTAACAGCAATCAAAGGGGGCCTCAAGGCTCAGGACAATCCTGTGATCCAGGAATTATCCTTCTCTTTTCAACTTCCACATCCTACCCAAGCCAAGAACACACACTTGAAAAGAAAACAGTAAACTCCAAGGACCGTCTGTCCAAGTGATGCCTGACCAACAATGAAATTCTGCTCTGTGGATCAACAGACATGAAATTTATCATCATGTACCACAGGGCTGCACTGAACATCCTCAAGTAACTTTTCTCCAACAGATTCATGAGAACAGTTAAAATCTACTGGCTCATATAAATAATGGAAACCTCTTCAACTGCTCTGGCATTGCTTCAGTGGGGAATTAGAGCCACAGTCCACCAGAGCACTCCTGATTCCCCTCTCCCCAGCCATCAGCCCCTGCATGGAATGCAGTCCTCAGAACCAGCCAGGGAGCAGAAACCTGAACCAGGACACAGCACTCAGAGGTCACACTGAGACCAAGTCACAGCAGGACCCAAGACTGAAATGGTGTCTTATCCCCCCAATAAAAGCTGTACCCACCACTAGGACATTGTGCAATAGCTGTCTATACAATATGCACAGAAAAGCAGCTGTTCCGCAACTCTTTAGTCATTTTTTACTATATTAAAGAAGGGGGAAAAAAAACCCAGCTTTCGAAAATAGCTTTTCAAAATTTATATACAGCAAAAAATTTCACTGGAGCTACTCAAGAGCTAAACAAGTATCACACAGTAACCCCAATGGATGGGTTACATTTTTCTTTCACTAGTCAACACAGAAAAACCTATTTCAGTTCACCCTGGCTGCTCAATCCTTCATTCTGCAGCAAATGAACAGGACTGGGTTTTAATCAATTCCTATTTGGACCTAATAGTTTCAGTCACATTGGGAAAATTTAATATAGAGCAAAACACACAAGTCAAGAGAAGCAACGACATCTCCAGAGCGATTTCCTCCTCTGTCAACTGCACTCAACTGCTGACCCTTCTAAATATGAAAGGCTGAATGAGGAGGGATAACAATTCCTGGTGAGATGTTCTAATCAGAGGTCAAAGATAACACAGACCTGATCAGTCTAGAATGAAAAAGGCTGTGAATGTTTGGGTTCCCCAAGTTTGAAGTCCAAGTTTGCAGAGGACTTCTGCTCTCTCTTATTATGCACAAAAATAACCACGGCACAAGAAAATCACTCAGCTACCAGAATGTTAAATGAAAAACAGAAATGCAGAAAACCACAAATGCATACAGGGGACAGTGAGCACGTGTTGGACAAAGATGGGAGCTTAGAGAAACTCAGCCCATTCCCCTACACCACCAGAGAGATTTGCACACTCCTCAGGAACAGTTTTTCATTTATCACGGCTTTGTCTCCTCTGCTGCACAGCTCCCACATTCCCCTCCCCACCTCCACTTTTATCTTCCTCCTTCCACTTCCTTTCTACTCCAGCTACGTGATTAACTGGAGGGTAGTGGGTGTAATTCTGTGCATTCACGAGTCCAAACAGAGCACACATTTCTCTCCAGTTCTGTTTGTCTTTGGAGGAAAGGCAGAGTACAATTAAAGGAGTAAGTCAGTAAGAATATTAACAGATGCTGGTGGAGGTTTGAGAAGAGGAGCATAATGCAAAATTTCAAAGTGCTCCCATATTAATGCAGCTGGGTCAGGCTGTGGAAATCCCACGGGTCACAGAGAATACCCAGAGGATAATGCAGAACTAGGGTTTCTTATGTTGCTTTCAAAAAACAATCCAAGTATTTTACAGCCTTACCTGAAACATGTCTGTATCTTTATCATGAGTATATTCCACTATAACTGTCTGGCTTCTGGATAATGTGAAAGAGATACTGTGGTGACCCTTCGAGCTGATTGCCTGGTGAATTAAAAAAAAAGATGTCTATTACACACAAAAGTATTGTAATCAAATCCATTTTGCTACATAAACACCTTTGCTATGATCAGGAAAAGCAGTGTATCGTAACATGTTATTACAAGGCTGGGTAAACACATACAATAGGATTTTTTTTGTTTGTTTTTCATGGAAAACCCCAAGCTGCACTTGTTTCTAGTTCAGAAGTACCCAATACTTAAAATTTTTACAGTTCAGACTCCAAACACCTTTTTTCCTCTGAAATTATATTCAGTTCCTAACCCTCGTAGCCACTGGTACCCAAGCAAAGACTTGGAGTGCAGGGAGCTTTGGCTTGTTTGTTCTTAGAACAAGTGAGCAATAGAACTGATTTCCAGTTAAAAGCCAAGATTTCAGGGACATCATTACTGATAAGTAAATTTCTGGTTATATCAGAAAGAGCCCAGCCCTTTTATGTAACTGGTGACAAAACCCAAACACTTTCAATGTGTGTTTGCTCATTAAAGGGTATTTCTTACTACCTGTCAAAGCAGACTGGTGTCTATAGATATGGATTTAGCATCAAAGACTAAACAGGATTTCAGTATTTAAAAGAAGAGAAGAAGAGGACAGCTCCTGTTTTCTGCTTTATCTCACCAAGATTGAGGGAAACGAGCTGAGAAACTAAATCTATTGGCTAACAGGGAAATAGATGTAAATAAAAAGGTCCATATACCCACACACATTTCTGGAAGGTAATGACTGCTACTGCTCAGAAGACACTTTGCAGACACTTAAGCAATGAATTAATAGGTTAATTAAGGCTTTCTCCAGTTTTCAGCTAAGGGGATAATTTTCTCCAAGAGGTTCTCTCACTTACTCCATTCCTCCTTTCTGCTTTTCACCTAAAGAATTCACAGATAGGGACGATTAAACCAAACCACTAAATGTATTCTACTCATCTGCCTGCCATCTCTCACAAAAGCCTAAATTATGCCAAAGCTACATCAATTATTGAACAAATCATTAAAAATCCTTCTGAATGCTGGAGGTATTAAAAACATCTTAGTGCGTACTAAAAGCCTACTAAGGGTTAGCCAGAGTATTTGACACAGAATTATTGAAAACACATAATGGAAGAATTGTTTTTTGGAAACTTCATGCATTTACACCACCAGACACTGCTTTTACAACATGCCTCTTGCTGGAAGCTCTAGCACCTGATCCGGTGGAAAGTGTCCTTGCCAACAGCAGGGGGTGGAACTGGATCATCTTTAAGGTCCCTGCCCACCCAACCATTCAATGATTAGGCAAGAGGACCTTTCCCAGTACTTCTTTTCTGCAATAAAGCTTTTAACAAAACTTGAAGACAAAGTCTAGGAATTGTAACAGCTGAAAAGTGATGTAAACACACTTGGTCATCAGCAATAGGCAGATTCTGAACTGCCCAGATTATCTGTAGTGTCTTGCAGTAACCACTGTGGCACACAGTTGCAAGAACAGATGGCACCAAGATGCAGTTTGGGTGAAGTCGTTAACACTCTGTGACCTGCCAGGACACTGAGCTGTGGTCTCTAAAGTTTTCCCTCTGTGCCTGTTTGACAACTAAGAGAGGGATTTCAAACCTTGGGCAGGTCCCAGGTGTTCCTAGGATATCAAAGAAATGAAGTGAATCAGGAGACCCTTATACACTTTAACTTTTAAACTTAAAATAGCAATAATCAGCTCATATTCATATTATCAGCTATCACCGTTTCAAACGCCAGAAAGCAATAGCTTTGATACACAAGATTTCACTCACTTCCACAAAACTCTGTTGCAGCTGGGATACAACAGAGGACAGAGTGTTAACGTGACAGTCCTGACTGCAGCTCCAGTCACTCTGTGCAGCAGCAGCCACCAGCACCCAGGCAAAATTCCCAGGCAGGGAAATGTGCCCCAAGCTCAGGCTCTTGTCAGGAAAGCTGCTGCATCACATGGAAGCTGCTTTGGTCAGAACCCAAACTGAAAGTTTTAAGGTCTGATGGAAAAAACATGGAGGGAACCACAAGGACTTCCTGAATTACTGAGTGAGGTCGTGCCCTACGCCTACAGAGCTCAGGGCTTAGATATATTAATTATACTGACCAGGGTCAGTGTGTCCTCTCAAATTCCAGGGTAGGACATAATCTTCTTTTGTGTGTGTGCTCCTTTCACCTCCCAGCTTTTCTTCCCCATCTACTTCCTCTCCTCTTTGTTTTCCATTATTTATACCCAGTTATTTTCAGTGAAGAAATGCTACATTTAATTTCCTGGAATTGTGTAATCATTTTTGGATAAAGCCAAGAACGTTATGAGAAATGTTTCAACTCGTGTGCTTTCACAGCCTGATCAGCACCAACAGTTGCTCCAATGCAAAGACACTTTACAGGCATTTTAAGTGCTAGTCTCAAAGCAAATGGCCACTTCCAAGTTAAACAAACAAAAAAAAAGTGACAGGTAAAAGTATTTTAGGAACTACAAAAAACAGAGGAAGTTAACACTCCTAATAAAACACTATTGTGAGTGGAATGCAGATACAGGCAAAATCATGAAGGGTTTTGACTGCTTGAGGAACTATAGAACCACACTACTGTAAGTCCCAAAAGAGTCTGGAGATTTGATTGCACAAATCTGGTTCTTTTGCAACCAAAACAGTCAGATTGCCTTTTTACTGCTTTTAGCATTCAAATTCCCAGACTATTTTCTCTGTCAGCAGGATTGCCCCCTCAAAACCCCTTGATGCTGTCATATAACTGCCCTGGTGCAGCAACTGAAGTGATAAGAAAAGCCCAGACTCCCACAAGAATTACTGCAGCTTCACAGGTTCTTGCAGATAAATTCCGAGTTTCAGGCTGGCCAACACCATGTCCACCTTCCAGGCAGGAAATAGGACAAGGAAGAACAAGAACCTGGCCCTAAACTTTACCTCTGTCTCTTCACCTCCACCCCAAGGCTGCCACGATCCACCAGAGCAATACTGGGTATTTTCAAAGCTTTTTCTTAGAATCCATTAAGCTTTTGAGTGAGTGGAATTGTAGAATCATTTTCGTTTTAAAACACCTTTAAGATCATCAAATCCAACCAGAAATCCCAGGGTATGGTTTCACCTGAGCACTCATGGAAGAGAAATCTTCCTTCAGGCACTTCCAGCATTTTGGGCTCCTTTACTCTTCCCTGAGCTTACTTTGAGCAGTTTGTTCCTATTTTTCAGGTTCTTAAAAGTTTAATGAAAATTATCAGTTGAACAGGAAAAAAAAACCCACCTTGAATTAGTTTCCAACAGATACAGATGCTAGAAAAACCTCGCTAGCATCCATAACCTGAGCCCAGCAAGCCAATCCAAAGCATGTGGCTCCAGGCTGGCCACAGCACATCCCACCTCTTGTGCAGCAGGAACGGTGGTGGGGAAATAGAGGATGAATTAATTCAGCTGCCTCACAACACTTGGCTTTATACACCTCACTGGCTCAAAGTGCTGAGTTCAAGTAACTCCCTTTGGAGGAAACAGAGAGCAAAGTGCGGATGAACTGACAAAAACCCTGCGGAGGAATAGGGGGAACAAACAGCAGCAAGAGATTTTTCCTGAGTAATCCCACTGCTAGTGACTATGTCCACAGCGAGAGATTTTTCCTGAATAATCCCTCTGCTAGTGACTGTTTCCACAGCAAGAGATTTTACCTGCATAATCCCACTTCTAGTGACCCCGTCCACAGCAAGAGATTTTACCTGAATAATCCCACTGCTAGTGACTGTTTCCACAGCAAGAGATTTTTTCTGAATAATTCCACTGCTAGTGACTACATCCAAAGCAAGAGATTTTTCCTGAATAATCCCACTGCTAGTGACCGTGTCCACAGCAAGAGATTTTTCCTAAATAATTCCACTGCTAGTGACCATGTCCACAGTGGGGCAGAGGGATTTTTAAAAGCCCAAATGCCAAACAGAAGCAGTAAGAGAACCCTGAGGTGCCATATTCTACGTGGCATGAAGGGACAGATTTCCCCAGCACCTTTCCCAGACAGGGCTCATGTTTGCACAGCAATCCATCCACCTCCATGGCGTTTTCCAGATGGAGGCTCCAAGCCTCACGGTATGTTGAGCTTGCTCTTTAGGTGAGCGAGAAGATTCCTCCTCATTGCTCCAGGCAAACACCACAGCTCCCCCCACTACCTCAAGATTTGTTTTCTGGTGATTTTGGATCAAAACTGCCCAATTTTAAGAGATTGAAAGGAGAAGGTCCATGACCTCACACCCACAATAACATGGCCCAAGCAAATATATTTTTTTATATTTTTTCATTTTTCAACTTTGCTAGTAGCTCAAGTTTCCAGTTATATCCTTCCTGCTGGCTAGAATTACACTTGGCCGTGGTTTTTCCCCTGCCTCCTTACACACAGTTTTTCATTCTTGTTCCTTTCTCTCCGTTTTGAGAACAAAACCTCGTTCCAACACTTTGCCCTCACAATCAAAGCAGCAGCTAAAGGCTATGACTTACAAATCTGTCAGGTCTCAGAGGAGCCAAGATCAAACAGAGATCAAACAGAGTCTGCTTTCCCAGCAGCAACACTGCAACTCTGCCAGCCCCTGGAATATCTCAGTCCATCTGAATTCTCTGCTCCCCACTCACTCCCCTGGAAAGGTGGATGCTATCAGTTTTATCATCATTTCAAGAAGTGAGAAAACAGAATTCCCTCACCCCACATAAAGTCTCCTTGTAGGTAAAAGGAATAAGAATATTTAAGGGTTATATTTAAAACCAATGGTTTTTAGTGCTCTGCTTTTTTAGCAAAGATACAGAAAAAGGAGGGAACAAAACTAGAACTTAGCAAATCTTCAACAGATTATCCCAAAGAACAGAAATGACTCTTTAGTCAGAATTTCCACCTTTTTCTCCTACACTGAACTTACATCTGTCCTCAGCCAGATGTTCCCTCTCTAGGATGATCTCCTGGTGTGCCACAGCAAACCCCTGCTCACTGCCAGTGCTGCTCGTTCCCCTCAGTCACCTGCAGCCCCAGAGTCCAAGAACAGGTCAGGAGCTCACAGCTCGATTACATCAACCCAACACTATTAAGTCAAACCTTCAGTGTCAGGAGCGTGTCAATGAACTACCAAAGCCAGTCCCAAAATTCTCAGATCCTTTAAGCTGCTGCGTGCAAAGCTTGCAGGGAACAAGTTTAATCCACTTCAAGAAACAGAGATTTTATTGCTTCCTCCTGGCTTGCAAACCACGTTTCCAAGGAATGAAAAAAAAAAAAAAATCTCTGCATTTGGAAATTTAAAATTAACCATTCCCTTGTGCCAGGTGAGCTCCCCAAAGATGGCAAGAGGGACTTAATATTATTATTACAGTCACCAACTCTTGTGCACTATAGCAGAAATAAAAGTTAAAATCCATTAAGAAAGAGGCAGATGTCTCCCAGGAAGGGCTGCTTCATCAGAATAGGAGTTTTAGTTTAGTTAATTAGGTTGGATTAGGACAATAAAATGATTTATGGGAACACTTTAGTTTTCTTTGTTGGTAGTCAAGCTGACCGACACCGCGGTGACGTGTTTAAAATTAATGACAGCAGAGCCTTCACGAGTTAAATGCTTTCGGACTTGGCTGCCAGCCTTCCATTGCTTTTACAGAAAGAGAACACAAGAAACACTCAGGGATGTCAGACAAAAGATCTTGCAACTTAAAAGGAAGCTTTAGCCAGCAAGGAAGGAAGCCTTCAAAAGCGAAGAACACATCCCATTTCCACTGGATTTTTGGACAGATTGACTGCCAGAGCCAGCAGACTCTGAGTTATCGTAAGAAAACGTAACAAAAGCTCATGAGCATGAGCCACTGATATTTTACCCACACCAGAAAAGTGTGTCCACTTGGGAAGTTTCCCAGCAAATTAAGACAAATGCCAATTCATAGAGCATTAGCTAAAGACTGTTTGCAATTTTACTCTGTCTCAAACCTAAAAGTAATTGCCCAGAATTACTGCTTCTCTAACACTGCATTTCAATAAATTTACACTGACCTCTACCTACTGATACAGCTATTATATATACACTGTAATTTTCCTATAGCCTTCTGCAAAGAAAGAGACATTATTATGGGAACCTTATGGGTTTCGTGTGCCTCCAGGAGAGGCTGAAATATCTGTACCAACCAGAACCACTGGCCCAGCTCTTTTAACTCTGCATCTGCTTCCTGCACAGCTCCATACAAGCCCATTCTTCCACAGCTTTCCCTTTCCTTATAAACATTACAACTGCAACAACCTCTCTGCAGTCATTTTTGAAATACCAATGTTAACACCTTGTCTGTCTCCAACACTTCAGCTGTCAATATTCTCTTGACAACTAAATGAGTGTTAGGAAATGGCCAAAGAAAGACCAAGAGCCAGTAACTGCAAGTAGGGAAGGAAACGTGCCACCATAAAGAAATTAAATTTTGTCACTTCCAAACACCCTACGTGTGGCACTGCCTGCAATCCCTGTCACAATGGACGAGGTGAAGCGTGCAAATGGCAGCTCACCCGCCCCACTTCAACTTACTGAATGCAGATCACCCCCCAAACTCGAGGCACACGGGCTCAGTGACTACACAGAGTCAGCACAGTGTGGTTTATTTTCACTTCACGTTTTTATGGCTTCTGAAGCACTCCCAGGTTTGTTCTGTGCACCCTTTCCTGCTGAGGTTGGAGGTGGGAGGGGGCAGAAGGGACAGCACATTTGTCTCGAGCACACATCAAAGCCATCTGCTCCAAGTGCACATGTGGGGTTGTGCGCTGCCACTCGAGCAATTCACCATTTATCAACTCAACAGGCAGATGTTAAACCATTTTCTCCATTTGCTGAATCTGTGTTGTTTTAGACAACCAGCCAATACCACACACAGCACCCTCTCTGGAGGCAGCATCAACACATGCCATTCCCTAATTCTCTGGTTGGGTACTGCAGCAAGCAAGGAGGCAGAAATCCAGAAGTTTTCCTCCATAAGCTACTCTGAAGCTACGTCAGGGCTGATTAGACACTTGGCTGTACTCTGCTTTTCCACAGAAGAATGTAGAGTAGGCTACTCCTCAAACAAAAGCGAGTATTCACAACATCTTCAAATGCACAGTGAGAGCTGGTGAAATTGCAGATTGAAGTTAGGGGTTCAAACCATCATTTTTGCAGCCCCTGACCAGACCAGAGCCCCACCTCACTCCTAGGACTCCTCATCAGCTCCTCATCATTGTTTCCCCTAATAAGTACAAGCAGCTCAAAGTAGACACCAGTTTATACCAACAGCCACTAACTTTATGATGCAGTAGCTCAGGAGTTGCTTTGTAAATCACCAGCTTTTGGTGGTTGTGAACCAACAAACCAAGACTTTACAGAATCAACCTATGAATCATTTTCCTCCCAATCTCACCTTTTCACTTTTCTAGCCCTTAAAATCTTCCTTCTCTCCTTCCATTTTCTTCTGTCCATGTTCAGTAACGTTATATTACAAGTGATCTTTCATCCGTCTTTGAAATTATCTGTGTTTTTCCTCCTTTAGTCAGCTTGCTGAATTTCCTCCCCCAAGCAGACCAGAGCCAGAGCCAGCTCAGAGGCATCACACAAAGCTGCAGCAGTGTCAGCTACATCAACTACCCAAAGCATAAACCATCCTTCCCAAAATCCAGAATGCTCCTCTGGACACATCAGTGCCTGCACATTGCTGTGACACTTTCTATCACAGCTGCTCTGGAGTTGCCTGCTGGGAATCCTGTGTTGAGGACATTTCACCTGCTTTGGAGACATTTCTGTTTATCACTGTCCAATGCACAATTTCATCTGTTTGATAGGAGACCTTAAGTGTTGTTGTATCAGAATGTCATGTGCATATTTTTGGAAGTTTTGCATTTTTTTTTATATTTACAGTCAACAATAACTTATCCATACTTTAAAAAAAAAAAGTCCCACTACTTCTCATTTACTCCAGCAGGGATTCTCTTTCCATTAACTGATCACTACAGAATATATGGGGATTCCCATTGTATTACAGGTTAGATTTCCATATTCCTGTCAATACAGATTACAACCAAATGATTAAAATAATTTTTTGGACACCAGTGAGACCTTCCCTCATGTGTGGCTTTCTGGAAAGCAAAACTTCTGACCCCAAAACTCCTGGCACTAATTCCCTCAGAGCAGGATTTCTCTGGGAAGACTACAAGCCTATAGATTTAAACATGAAGGCATAAACATGATTTTGCCACTGCAGCTGGATCACATCCCCAAAACTCTTGACACACCCACAAAAATATCAGTAATTAGAGAAGGATGCAACAGTGTTTGCAACTGAACATTCTGGTGCCAACAGTCTACAATTCATTTATACACATCAGGAACAAAAGCAGCAGATGCCTGGCTACACTCATGTATTTGGGTATGCCAAGCACACAAAATAGCCACAAATTAGAATCCTTAACTAAAAGCCAGACCAAAAAAAAAAAAAAAGTGATAAAGTCCCCTCAAGGGGTTCTATCAATACACAGACTGAAAGATTTGTACACTCGGCTCATCAGCAGTGAATGCTTCTGTGAATCAAAGCACCCCTGAGCACCAAGCTGTGCCTGCCTGCCAAAGGAGAGCACACAATAACACCAGGAGAAGCTGCAGATCATTCCACGGCTCCCAAAAACCAAAAACTGCATCTGACACAAGTCAGTTTTACATTAAGACAGCCAAAGACTCTCCAGACAGTTACCTTAACGGACCTGCTAAGCAGCTGCACAAAACTCTCTCAAGAGGGGAAAAAAAAAGGCAAATTCCTCTTGCCAAAAAGCCATTTAGTGCTTCTAGAAAGCAGTTATATTTTATAGAGCCTCATCAAGGAACAGAAGCTGCTTTCTAGAAATCACACTATAGAATATTGTCCTGATAGAAGGCACTCTTTGACAGAACAAACCCAAAAGCAATCAGGTTCTTTTTGACTGGTCTGAGATTCCTACAGGAACTGCAACAAGTCATTGCAAAACGGACTTTGTGGCAATTTCCTCCACAGAAACTTCCAACAAAAAAAAAAAAATCCTGTAGAATAGTTCAACTGGTGCTTGAACCAAGTTGGGCAAACTTGACAGTAGCTCTTGGGGAAAAGTATGTTAAGCCCATCTTCCAGAGCCTCTCTACTGCAAGAGATTTTGGGGGCAGAAGGCACAAGACAGGTAAATCTGTAGGATCTGTCTCCTACGGGGATCAAAGGGGTGATCTGACCTCTCAGTACACTAACACACGTTAACAGCCCACATCTTGCATGTGGAAAAATATCACTTTGGGTTTCTTTAGTCCTACAAGTACACAGTAAACAGCAGTATTTGCAACCTTTCCAGCCCTCATTTATACACATTACCAAGCATCTTCCTGTGCAAAGTTCAGAGCTTGCTCACATTCCTTATACACAACTTAGTGTATTTTAAACACACACACACTCTGAACTGTGTTTAACTGAGCTACTTAAGTGATTTAAATCAACAAGATAATACATTAAACAGCAGTCAGAATTAAATCCTGATTTACGCGCTGCACGGGAGTTGAAAAATCAACTTGCTAACAAGTGGGAAGCAACGAGCTTTCCTCACCACATGTGCAGCTGCCAAGCTCATTTCAAAACATAAGTGACTGTAAACCCCCCTGGTGCTGTCTCAGAATCTGTGCAGAACTGAAAACAACGCTGGCCCCGATTCCCAAACTTTTCTAAATTATCTAAGGGAGAAAAAAAAGACCATCTCTGGAGCCAGGAGATGTCACGGCTGTGGGAGCATATGGGACCAGTACTGCCTCTCCATCTTGCAAACTGAGAAGGACAGAGAGAAAGAAAATCCCATTCTCAGTCACTCACCAGAACTACAACAAAGTGCTTACAAGCAAATTTAGGATTCATTTATCACAGATTGTTTTGTCTCTGGGTGTTACTCCAGAACTTTTACTGCCCAAGCTACCAGCCAGGTTCACAAAACACAGACAACACCAGCAGCAGGGAGGTCCAGCTGAAAGCCACACATTTAACTTCAGCATCTTTGTGTATGTACTAAACTTCTGTGTGGAATAGGGGATTGGGGAAAAATTCAGTATCAACAGTGCAGTACTGAGCAAAGCAAGCACAAAGAACTGGCTGAGAGCACTTGAGCCAAAATACAGGTCATGTCTGCCACTAAATAGCTTTGATATCAGTGTGGAGCCAGAGAGAACTTTTATAGGAGAGTCCAACACAAGCAGCCACTGTTGTAAATGTGCCACATCCTCAGCTCCCATGCCCAGAGCAGAGAGCTCTGTCCCATGGTTTATAAAATCATGGAATTGTTTAGTTACATTTCAAACCCCAGGGTGTGAAAGGGCGAGCACAGGGCAATTAACAGCCAGGAAAATTCAGGTTTGTAGACAGGCGTTTGACAGAGCAGCCACATCTGCTTCACTCCCATCAGATAAAGACCACCACAGCCCATTACTATTCTGAGCTGGTAGCAAAATCCCTCCCTTTATAGCTTCGGAATGGAATAAATTTAGCTTACTCTAGATTGTACTGACGGATATTCTGCAGCCCAATTCCCAGTGTTCAGAGAAAGTAATTAGAGGATTAGTTGCCTCTATTGCTCTCTGTTCCTGTTATTTTCATTGTGTTCTCAAATTCGAATCTTCTGTCGTTTTTCAGTAAGATTGATACAGACAGAGGAAAGGAAGGGAAATTTATTTCCCTAAAATTTAAATCTATCATGCCAGCTTAAAAATTCAAGCCACAAAGATTCGTTTTAAAATTTATGATCCTGGAATTTGGGTTTAGCAGGCTGTACTAGATGCATCCACATCAGGAAATTACCGCTTATCTTTTCTGCAGTTTATTAAAATTTAAAGCAAGCTTTACAGGCAACTTGCTTTCTATTCATATGTAATGTCAGATAAGAGAGCAGCTCATCAGAAGCTCTGCACTTCACACAACATGATTTTACCACTGATATGACCTGCTCTGCCCCTCTCCAAAACAGGCTGTCTCAGACAGAATTAACATTTTTTTTTCCAGATGTACCTTTAGCATTAAGACCCAAATTATCTGAACATACACACACAGACAAAAAGATTCTTTTAACAATAAAAAGGTAGAGCACAAGACTGGAGTTGCAGGAGCAAAATTATGGGATATGTCACTATTTCTTTGAAAAATACAGTACTCAGTGGTGGGTGGGCTTGGGGCTTTATATTGAACGAAACAAACACTGAAAAACAGTGTTAAATAATGACACAATGTACCTAGCAGGCCCACAGTGTAAATAAGACAGAGTTTTAATTAAGGTTATAGAATATCCAGTGTTTCCTAGGATAAAGCAGCCCACATTTACGTGGAGTACAGGTTTATGAAATTACACACAGCAAAAAGCACTTCAAGGATCTTTTCTTTTCCCCGCAGCACGCCTGCATAGAAGTTCTTTACATAAAAATTAATTGTGTTTCCCACTATTAACTGATTTAAACCATGGTTTTAATTTGGTGTCCTAAACTACTTGATTTCTTAAATCAGTTGTTTAAGCCAGGTTTTAACAAGTAGGAAAATCTTTGCTGTGTTGATTCTTCTCCTGGTAGAGGTCTGAATCCCAGTCTCATGACAATTAGGGGTATTTAGCACACAACACTATCAGGACGCCCATAATAAAGATGATAGATGTGTTTAATATTATTAATTTAAGAAAAATTAATGAATTTACATACACGTTTCTGAGAGCTTTAATAGCAGTGTTTGACACGTTTCAAACCACTTCACTATCCCAAATTTTGCAGGTTTACTGAGAGCAGGACTTGGAAGAGCCATTACACATTTCACACACAGCTCAAGAGATCACTGCTTACTCACCCATCATTTTTATGCTGGAGATAAGAAGAAAAGAGTTTCCCTTCTGCAACC
Source organism: Callaeas wilsoni (assembly GCA_013398955.1). Lineage (NCBI taxonomy): Eukaryota > Metazoa > Chordata > Aves > Passeriformes > Callaeidae > Callaeas > Callaeas wilsoni. Next base: position 33,364 of record VWPU01017547.1, read on the forward strand.
CTCTGCCAAAAACCCCATTTTGACTTTCCAGTGAGCTGTCCCATAAATCCCAGCATCATCTAAATCATTTCCACTGTCCCTTTCCTCTGTAGCCACCTTCATCTCTGGACTTACCTGCCTTTTACATTCTCTTGACCAAAGACCTCATGATAGTTGTTACGTGATTTGGAAAACATATATATATTTTTTTTACATATATATATAATTAAAACCATTGCAATCACATGGCTTTGGGTGGAATGTTAGTCAAATTCCTGTGCACTTCTGGAATACCTGGATGGTACCCAGAGGAAGGCCCAAGACACTCTGCAACCGGCAGTGAAATCAGCTGTGGGTGAGTGAATGAAGAAGCAGCTCCAGTGAATCCTTGGAGCAAGCACTGCCTACAAATAAATGATCAAATCATCTAATGCAGGCAGTAGAAAAATCATGAGTAGTCCTTTTTTTTTTAAATAAACAGCAGTGGCTGTGAAGAACAAATTGCAAGAACTCTGCCACCACTCTGCTGAGCTAAGAAAGTAATTTAAGAATAGTAACCGTGGGAATCTGCACCGAAATCAATTGATTCTTTCACAAGGTATGAACTGTAAAGCTACAAAACCCAGCAGGAAGCCTAATTAAAGACAACAGATGAAAATGGCAATCCAGATCAAATGCCAGATAAAAAAAAATAATTAAGAGCTTACATATTTTTAGAGCAAATATAATAAATGGAAATCCAAAAAGATAATCTCTTCAAAGTCAATATAAATGAAGAGCATACTCAAATTCACATTTAATATAATTGTAACTGAAAAAACTTTGCCATTTTTCCAACAACCACCCGACAAGCTGGTACAGATTCACTGATCCTTAAAACCAAGAACTTAATAGCACAGCAATGCTGAAGAAATGCAGACCACAGAGTGCAGTGCCAACACGAAAATTCTTTTTACATACAAATTGTACACAAATAGTTGGCTTTACTTAAAGAATTCCTTTCAGGAAACTGCAGCAGAACCTCTCTTGAGTTCTATAAACATGGAAGGAAGGGTTGGAGTGTCTCAGTAACTCACTCCCCACCCGCAGAATGACTTCCAACCACCTCTGTCTCAGTATCTCATGTCCTACCAAAATATTCATTTCTGCATTGACCCTCCACCATTTTATTAAATCTCTGGGATAATGACACGTATTCTTTAACAAGCAAGGCGATATGTAGAAAATATTTCACACCTAAAAGGTGTTTTATTCAGCTACATTAGCCCATCCTGCTCTCTCAACCTCTACTATTACTATTAATACAGCTATAACGTGTAATAGGTAATTCAGAACACCTTTTATCACAGTATCTCATTTTGACCTTTTCGTTTCTGTACGTGGCAACTGATGTAATATTATTTCCACTCAAGAGATTTGCCCTCTGACTGTTAGGTCAGGGAGAGTGGATAACAGGGATTTTAAATGATGGCACAGAAGCCACAAACCAAAATTTGTAGTTGATTACAAACTACATTTTCCCCTTCATACAGTATCATTCCAAATTTGCAATTCCCCAGACAAAATATATAAACTCGAGTTTGAGGCTTTTTGGTACTGGATTTTGTTGTTGAGCCTCTGTAAGAGTAGCAAATAATCCCTTAAATCTCACATCTGCTTTGCCTGATGAAGCACCAGGAACAAAAGGCCCCAGGAGCTGCGAGGGTTTCCCTGCATCCATCAAGGCGGGGGCTCCCACCCCCTTCGCTCCAGCCTGATGTCTGCAGACAGAGCTGCAGCTCCAGATCACATAGGGGCTGTAAAGATGGTATCTTCCTTTCATCTTCCACACTAATGCTTCCCTGGTTTGCTTTTTCCCCACATTATGTACACAGAGACTATCCTCTCGCTAGAAGCACCATCATTTTCTACACCTTAAAAAAAATAAAAGGTTCCATTTTGGCATTTACTCACAAACAGCCCTAATTTGTTTTTACAACAGCCATTACCCTCCCATTCCACACGCTGCACGCAGTGACTACTATAACACACAGGAACACTTTCCATCATTTTCAAAACCCTGCAGTTACTGGGATACAACTCACCTCAACCTCCACCCAGACCCTAAAGAGAGCAGTGAACACCTGCTTCAGAACAACCAAATGCTTTTGCACACTTAATATTTTCTCCAAAACAGCACAAAGAAATTTTAATTTAGATTTTTAAATTCTGAATTACTTAATTGGGTTAAATTTTCCCCATACCGACTGTTTTCCAAAGTCATCCTCTTGTCCCTCATCTTGGTTTAAGTACATCACATTTGGCTAAAATATGTCAGTCTGCTTCACCCTAATTTGATTTCATCAATAAAGTGCAAATATACTAAATTAAAAGCAAACCAGATTTCTTCAAAGAAATCAGTTTTCATACAGCAGCATGTGAAAATTTCTAAGCAATTGCTGGAGTTCAGAAGCAAATTTGTGAGGCACTTTCTGCCAAGGTTTCTTGGGTAGTTGTGGTGAGTAACTCGTGGAATAGCTCAATTTAAGCTGCCACTTTTCATTTGCTGTTATACCAGGCAGAGTCTCTCCATTCCCTGCTTCAAATCAGTTTTGCTACTCCTGTTTGAATCCTCTCCAGAATTTCAGAATCCTTCTGAACACTTGACAGCAGATCTGCACAGTATTGGGTAACGCAGCCTCGGCAAGACAGACTGTTCAATTCCACAATTCCCTGCTCATCCCAGTCCAGAAATCCATTACATTTTTACCAATTGGAAACAACTCTCCTTTCCAAGGCACAGTCCCTGTTGCAATAGCTATAGGCCTTGCTGAAACTCTCCAAATATTTCACTTTGCTAGCATTTTGGTTGTAGTTAATTATAACTTTTTTAAAAAACCCGAATCACCAAGCCATCCGGACAACTCTATGCATCTGCTTCATTTTATTTACCCTTCTGACACTTGAACTGCTAGCAATTTTGTCAAATGGAATTTTTGGGGTTTGCTCTTTGGGCTTTTCTTTGTTGTTTTTCAAAGTTAGTTAATTATAACTAATGTGTTTTTTTAAAAAACCCGAATTACCAAACCATCCAGACAACTCCATGCATCTGTTTCATTTTATTTACCCTTCTGACACTTGAACTGCTAGCAATTTTGTCAAATGGAATTTTTGGGGTTTGCTCTTTGGGCTTTTCTTTGTTGTTTTTCAAAGTTCTCTTTCATGTGATGCATTTAACGCTGGAAAATTGCTTACTACTATGGAATCCCATTAGTAAGCACCTCAGGACTTCACATTTCACAAATAATTTACCGGGATTTAAATTAATTAATAGCCAGCTGATAACAGCGCAGATAGCATCACCTAAAGCTCCTTTCCATTTCTCTCTTTTCTTTGACTTTCCATCCCAGTGTTCAGTGGTGCTGTATTCCCATCCTGCACAGGGATCTGGTCCCTCGTTATCCCTTCCCAGCTCTTAGTGGACCATTAAAAGCTCTTCAGGAATTCCCCACTGCTCTCACTCCAGCAATCAATTACCAAGCCAGCGGGTGCTCTCGCCCTCTCTCTTTAGCCACTTAGGATCCTTGGGAACACACTCATTTAGAAAATGGTATTTCTAGGAAGTCCTCAATAAACCAGGATTCACCTTATAACCCTCAGTGAACAGACACCTGCTGTTCTGCTGTTTTCCCCAAATACAGGGAAAAAACGTGTGCAGAGGGATGAAAAGGCAGCAGAGAGGTGCTGTGCAAGCTCTGCCGTGCCCACCCTCCCCTGGGAAAGGCCCAGCCAGGCTCTCTCCTGCTCCCAGCAAACTCAGAATGCCTCATTACGGAAAAGGGATCCAATCTGACCCAAACGGATGAGGAACTGATCACGGCATTTATGACCCTTCCTTCACAAACGTGAGGATAGTTTAGAATACCCATTCCTCCCTACTTTGTCCTCATACACTTTCTCAAAGTGTCTTTTATTATACCAACATCTCATTTACACTCGGCAAGTCACAGAAATGTCACATTCCTTACATTATTATGTAGGAAAGCAAGGAATTCTTGGGACCAGAAGCTGCTGAATGAGTTTCTCCCATCTGCTGCTTACCACACTCACCACAGACTGTTCTTTAGGGTGCTCTACCTTCTCTTCAACCCCAATGACAAATCCCACCTGCAGAATATTGGGGTCATCCTTCATATAATCCATCTTCCATTGAAATGTAACAAAATAATGCACAATACCAGAGCATTTCATTCTCACTGGTCTTGGTACATTTTTTTCCCCCTTCTCCTTGCTTAGAGCATCTGAGAAAGCTGGGATTTGCATCTTGCCAAATCTATATATTGACATACACTCTTTTAAGTAAAATATTTTCAACAGCACTCTCCACATTACCACTCTTTCTAAAAATAAATATTGAACAATGGCTAAAGCTCACTTTCCAGGCCCAGAGCACTGTGAATTGCAGGTAGCTACTTAAGTACATTCTTTTCACAATATTACAGACATTCCCTTAACAAGCAGTTATAAATGCATGAATAAACTATTCAGTTCCCCTGACTTGCACTCAATACTTAAATGCTGGCAAAGATAACACTACAAAAAAATAACTATGTCCTACTAAAACGCATAAGCAAAAAAAAAGCATTTATTTGTTAAAAAACATTATTTAAAGGGTCTTGAAACATCAGGTGTGCAACAGAATTTTCTGCAGTGGAAAGTATAAATCTAAGACAGTTTTTGTGTTTGTAACCAAGTGTATCTTCATTACAGTCTTGTGCTGCCACTCAAGCCTCAGCTTTGATAGCTAAAATTGTCAAATTAAAGGAGGTTTAAGCGTTATGAAAAGACAAAGCACTACCTGAAGAAGGAAATGTTACTATGAAGTGTAACTAACAGTCTGGAGGGTCTGAAGTATCAAGCACTTGCCCTCAGGGTTGGATCAGCAAATCTAAAACTTCAGGAAAGCCTGCTTAAACCCACACTAGTCCATCATGAAATTGCTGTTAGAGCGTGAGGCTTTAAGAGTTAGAGCATTACGTGCCTGTCAAATTACATTAAGCAGTATTAGAAATAGAGCAGTTTAAAGCTGTTTTGGGGCTGGAAGTGTCCCTGTCTTTGGCTGGTGTCAGTGGAGGAGCTGCTGCAGCAGAACTGTAGATACTTTTGCCACATCACCATCAAACAAGTCGGCTTCAATAATACAAGGTCTGTCTGAACTCGCACAGATTCTCCTGTTACTACAACAACAGCAAGGGGAAAAAAAAAAACAAACCCCCAGTTAAATGTTCCATCAGCAGGGATGAAATACTACACACACACACAGAAAATAATAATTTGTTGTGTCTGTTGAATCCTGAACTTCACCTTGCCGGGACACAGCAGCGGGGAGAGAGGAGCTGCTGTAATGAAGCCCCACGGGAGTACAAAGATAGAGATAATTGCAGCTTTGTCTCACTGCACATCAACCTAACTTCTGTTAGGAAGTTCAAACACCATTTCACAAATTAATTCAAGGTTTTTATTTTTAGCGAAAAACAAACAAAAAACCCACACGGCACTTATGGGGAAGGCATTGAGAAAAGAACAATGCGCTCGAGTTGTAAGAACAAAAGGCAGACATTCCTCCTGGAGGAAAAAAGCTGAGTTGTTACTATGAGGCTTCTCCAGTGCAAACACTGGAGGAGAAACGAGCTGAAATTCTGTCCCGACCTGGAAAGATTCCTTTTATTTGTGACACCGGGAGGCGACACATCAGCGCTGTGCCGCCAGACACGCGGATCCGTGACTGACGCTTTCTGCTCAGACTGGCTTCCAAGGAAAATAATAATAGTTTTGAGGAAAGAGAGCTAAGAAAGAACAGCACGTATCCTACATTTTTCCCTTCAGTAGCAAAAGGCCTCAGTACCAAGGAAAATATCAAGGCAGCCGAAGAGTTTGAAGTGTAACATGTAATTTTTGGTGCTTGTCTCTGTGCATCTCACTTAGCATAGCAGGAAAAGTACTGATTTTCAGTAAAGCTGAAAGAGGTGATCTAGTGTAACTAATATTCTAATCATGTCTCTTAGGCCAGGATTCCCCTTCACAGAAACACGAACAAACAGCAATGCAACAAAATCCTATCATTTCCTGCTTTACAAAGTTAAGATCTGTTTATTCATGAAACTTCAAACCTAGGAGTCAGTGAAGATTTTAGGATTTAAGCCAGAAGCATCAGGGCTCTGAACTACTTTCATGAACACAGGCACTAAAAACAAATGATGAAGAGATGAATTTGTAGTTATACATTTTAGATTATTAAAAATCTTTTCTGGATCTAATGCTATATGGAATATTCTGTCAATACATCCCCTCCATTCTGTCGCTGCTCTGCTGCAATTTGTGTTCAGAGACCAGCAAAGAAACTCGCTACGGCAAAAACAAGGTTCTCATTTTGCCAGCTCAAGAGAAAAGAAATAAAAATCCAAACGTTACCAACATGGAGTGACAGACCAACACAGTGCAAACTGTGATTGTTAGGAATGAAAACTGGGACACATCAAATCTCTCAATTCCTGAGGATAATGGACTATTTTTACTTTATGTGTATTCCAGTAGGAGCAAGGCTCTACACCAGTAGTGAGTGCTACGCACAGTGCATACATGTTTTATATATTAAATGAGAAGGAAAATTCTCTTTTAAAGCCCCATGAGTACAGTTTTAACATTTTTCTTTCCAAAACGAAAAAGTTCAGCAATGTTTTCCTAAAAAGCTCAAAGGCATCTCACTGATAGGTCAACTAGAAAAGGCAAAAACCAATGTCTAGACTGCTGGTGTCCTTCGCTTCCCAGGGACAACAGAGCAAAGGAGAGGAGCAGCACAAGACAGGTCAGTGGCAGGAGATGGGAGAGGGGAGGTTTGATGGGAAGGAAAATAACAGCAGGACTTTAACCCAGTCTCACAAACCAATTCATGAAATCAAATGGCCACTTCTTTACACTCTGTATTATGTCTGCATCTATAAGATGCACAGGAGGTGATGCATAAGGGGAAGAAGACAAAGCACAAGCTTCTGTATCAGTTTACTCCCACATTAAATGTCATCCTCTCATAAAAAGTTCATACTATACATCCTTCCACAACTGTATCACAGCCAGATTCTCTATGTCAGCTATCAAAGAGCTCAATCCAATCCCTTCAGCCCCGATTTTTGATGCTTTAAAGTCCTGGTAAAGTTGCAACTAAGTGCCAACCCAACAACTTTGCAGCAAGAACACCACATCAGAGAGCAAGTCTCACTGTTTACACAGACAACCAGCCCATCTGCCACTTGACAAGGAGACACAACCTGCCTCAGACAGGTATTAATCTTAGTTTCTGCCAAAAGCACTTTAATATAACCACAATCCTTATTTTCAAGGCAAGGTGTTTTCCCCCAATGTGAAGCAAAGCACACTCTCAGTGTAAGAAACTATTAATAGAGAACTAGTACAGCAAGGCACAATCAGAAATTAGATTAATACAGTACTGATGATGCCAAAACATTCAGCACATTTTTGGCCTTTCCACTTTACATGCAATTTCTTGCTGTTGACAAAGTTATCTTGGTGAATTCCAAAGATGAATCTTATTCCACTTCAACTCTCCATGAGTCTGCATGAAAAAGCATTCAATCATCATCATACTGGCTATTGTTAGCAGGCACTAAATAAATAGATTTAAAAGCAGTGAATGCTTAATGAGAAAGGATCATAACTGTAAATTACATTCCCCCCAACAGCTTGTATGTCTTCTTTAACACTATGCATCTATTTCGGTAATTAGAGGAACATGGTATCTAGATCAATGAATAAACAAACAAAAGAACAACAAAATAAAGAAAGCACATAAGCAGCAAACCATCATGGCAAATTAATGTACAGGGTTTGGCCGGTCTGGAGACTGTGAGTACATAAGATTTGAATGAGATGGATTTCTCTTTTAAAGAAAATCTGCTTTTTATCTTCACCGTTCTTCAAATACACATTGATACACAACAGGACAAAAAGTTATATAAGTGATAAAGAAGAGACATCATGTACCTGTAACAAGTGTCCTAAGTGCTCTGTCCTTCCTGTGAATCAAGCCTGAGAAACGCAAGACTGAGATAATCCTGGAACACGGGACAGGCTGATTAGATACACAGATTATATCTGTGATTTATGAACTTTTACTGGTGCTAACGACACATTTCACAAGCAGGCAAGTGAAAGCTGGGAAAGTACTGCTAAAAGACAGCCTATGCACCATTTATGCACAGTTAACAAATTATCCTGGATATGACATTTCCTTGAAGACAACTTCCTTGACTTCAAAACAAAGAGTACCCAAATCTTGGCAGGAATACAGAAAATGACTCTGCAGACACTCAAGGTTTTGGCAGAAAAATGACTGAAGGACAAGGGATTACATGAGGCTCTCAAGTTGTCAAACATCCCATGTACACAAACTGGCTACAGCTCCTTCTGGAGTGACCTTCAGCCAGGGCTGTATCAGCAACTAAGATACCAAAACTGGATGACCTTCTGGACACATCTGAGTCAGTGCAGCCTTGACCAAATCCGTTTGCTCTAAACCAGCACGTGCTGCTCAGCTGAGCCACCCCAGACTCCACTGACCCTGCACAGCCAGGCCTTCAGCATCGTCCCGGCACCGAGCAAACGCCCCGGCACCGAGCAAACGCCCCGGCACCGAGCAAACGCCTCGGCACAGGCTCCAGTCTCTTCCTCCATGACCCTGACACTGCTTTCTTCCCAGCCAAAGGCAAGGACTGTCTCCACTGCATCTACCTTGAGCACAGTTGTGAGGTTTTCTAGTGCCAAGTGCCTTATTCAGAACAAATCTAGACTGTTACCCTTACAGCAAGGCTCTTCGGGTATCAGAAATCAGCCAATTCACATTACTGCTCCACCACCAATGCTGCAGCCAAGCATTAGCTGGCAAACACTGGAACAGAATGGATTACAGCTCCATGGAAGCTATATATCCACTTGTTGAGGCAACTATCACCTCTCAGCATTTGCACAGCCCCTAGTCCAATCTGAGGCAGAAGTATCAGCTGTTAAATTTCAAAATCTTCTCTTCACAAATGTGTTTGAAGGCATCAAAGCCTCTGACTGAGGAAGGTGCCTCCACACTCCTGTTTCAAAACAGTTTAGTGTTTTTAAGGCTAAATGAGGTAACTTGCTGCCACCAAGTAAAAATCAATTACTACTTCAGCCTGGAAAAACCTCAGTGCATTCATAGTGCCACACTATATGATGTTCTCCCTTGTCACGCTGTATTTGGTATGCACATATAGATTTTTATTTACCATGATGGCTAAATTTTAAATCAGAGGATTTCTACACAGAATTTCTCAGAAGTCAGAGGAAAATCACAGCCCTACCTCTACATTTAGCAAGTACATCTTCATCTGCAGATGAAAAAAGGGTTCCTCAGTAAGAGCCTTGTTTTTATATGCATCACATAACGGCACAGTGATACTCTCAACCCCAGCAGTATTTGCTACTACAGTGCAAAGATACCAAGAGACAACATTAAATAACCAAGGTATTTTTATCCAAGGAAACGAGAGTTAAAGAGTTAGTTCCCAGTAACAGGCAAGATCGTAACACAGGGATATTTTGAGACGTTCAGCATGGGCTGTCTCTCACACAAAACTGCAAACATTTTGTTTTGACTTCCGCAGTTTATTTATTACACTCAAGTAGCAACAGAGTCAATTTTTGTGACAAAACACCAAATAAAGATTTGAGAAAGCTTTGAGGGGGAAGGGTGAGTTGGGGAGAACACTTTATGTGCTTTTACAAGTTTCGCAATCCAGCTTTCCAAGGCCAGCTTTTCTTTGGGAACAAACTGGGAGCAGCTGCCCATGATGGAGCAAGGTCAGCTGTGTCCCTCCCTGCCTCCCACCTGGACCACCAAGGCACTGCCTCACTGCTGACCTCCAGCAGTGGAAGATTCTTTGGTGGGCTGAAGAAGAGAGACAGAGGTGTGGGAAAACCAAATGCTAATGCAGAGATAACAGGGAGGAGGGAAAATTTCCGCATGTTTTACACAGTAGCCTATTGTCCAAAGGTTATAATGGTAAATGCCATTGTAGGAAGGCTACAAGTCCAAAGTAATCCACAAAGCTTCCCCAAAGTTTCTTTCAGGCCCCCTTCCAGCTTTGTGCATTTGCTCTCACTGTCCTATTCAACATTCCCTCCAAATCTGTGTAGAAAATTCAAAACTAGTAAGGCCTGTATATGTAAAGCACAGTGCCTCAAAGGTGCAAACTACAGAAATCAGCCCATAACCACTGAAGGGTTTTTTGATCATTCACACAATTTTTTTTTGCATTTAGGCAGTAGAGAAGTTTTGCTCTAATAACACTTGCAAACTCTTAAGCACAAAAACCTCAAGCACAAAAAAGCACCTCTCCGTGACCTTCTCTCAACCATACAACCTCTTTAATTACCTCTTCTGGAGTTCTGGACTCGGGAGCAGGCTGTGTGTTAACCAGATGCACAGCCAAAATACTGTGAAGGCAAGAGCTTCAAAGAGAGAGCTTGGCTGGTATCTGTGTGGTCAGCTTAGGTCCACCCAAGCAGCCAGGCTCATTTCCAGGTGGCTGAGATACAGATGGGAGAAGTTCACCAAACCTTTGGCGGAGATGGGGAGTTGCTGGTCCTACAAATTTAGTTGTATCGGTATGAGGAGATAACCCAATTCATTCAAGAATGTACAAACCTTATAAAAACAGGTGAGAAAAGGTGGAATAACCTCATTCAGCTGAAATAAAGCTTCCGTGACAGCACTGCTTATGAAGAGGGCTGTCTGAGGAAGGGAACAGGAGCTCTAATCCTCAGAGGCTGTAACCCACTAGCCAAAGAACAGCTTCCACAGAATTTCCCAAAGAGCTGGAGAACAAGCAAGCTGCTACAGGTTCAGAAATCCCATGATCATCCAGGTGTAAATGTGTATGCTCTGGTCCCACACAGTCCTGATTTTCAGAGGTCGTCTGATACTACAAAACAAAGCATCTTTTCAGTTAAACTCCTCTGGGATTTGAGGTTAGCAGTAAAACCCAGAAATGTGCACTGCTGTAGTGCAAGTATAAAATGTGGTTTATCTCACCAGGGAAGTTCCGTATTCTTTTCAGATTCCTCTGCTCAAGAGCACCCCTAACCAACACTGATCAGAAGTGTTTCAGACACAAGAGTTACCCAAGCTGCAAACTGGGAGTGCTTTGTCATCTAAGCCTTCGATCAGTTGTGAAGTCTGGGAGCAGAAACAGACTTGTGCTTCTACAGGCCCTGAAACAGAGTTTCTTTGGCCACATGAGATTCATGAAAGAAAACTAAATACATAGAAATCAAAACTGTACTTGCTTCCCCCTTTCTTATCCTGGAAAGAAAAGTGTCTCTCAGTATCTTAAACTTAAAAAACAGGAGAGGTTCTCAGGAAAATCTCTGGGACCACAAAAGTGGTAGTTGTCAACATCCAAGGCTGAGAGTGCAACAATTCAGGATGAGCCCAGTGTGAGACAGATCACTGTTCAGACACTGGCCTTGCTCTCAGTGAAATGCCAGCACAGTCCCCAGAGTGAGAGTTCCCGGGGAATGTGCAATCCTGAGCTCAGTGCACCAAGTCCAGAGTTTATCAGGTGAATCCCTGAGTTTATCTGTTATACCCCTCCATGCTTGCTGGCATCAAAAAGCAGAGAAGAAAGCATCCATCATTCCCTGGCTGTGGTGAACTCAGTGTGAGAGAGATCCCTCAGAGCTGGAGGAAGACAGAGTACTGAACAACCGAGCAAGCTGGCAGTGCTGGGCCTTTAATGAGCTTCCTCAAGTCAAAGCGATAGGCATCTGCTGCTACTGAAATTAGAAGGCCAAAGTATGGATTGCCACAAGCATTATCTCACAGCAGGCATCTGCAGAGTCCAGAACTTCCTGAAGTACCGGCAGAATCACTATGGACAAGAGGAATGCAGAATTTCAAGGCAAGTCTGTACAGAACACAGTCTGACACAGAGGTCGCCTAAGCACAAGCTCTGATGTAGGTCCAGTGGCTGGACTCGTTTGTTTTCATGGAAGGACACCTCATAGATAATCAAAAAAAAAGATAATGATCTTGTAGAAGCAAAGTCACAGTGCTAAAGAATTCTGAATTGCTTTAGGACTGCCAGAGAATTTCTGCACACAGAGTTGAGGGGCTTGGAGCATCCAGCCAATGAAGCATCACCATAAGCACTTTGCTGGGGATCCATCCCTTCAAAAGAGATTACCAGGATAAAGTACTCCCTGTTTTCTCCTAAAATATTTGTGAGGTCTTTGGTGTTGAATAGGAGCAAACCAGCAGGATCCCAAAACAAGTAAATCTACATCTAAAAGCAAGCATAAACACGTCTAAGACAAGAGACCTACAGAGTGGAAAGAGGAATCTTCAAATATCCCAAGAGAGTCACCCCTCTTATTCTTCTCTTGGCAAACAGACAACATTACTCATTTTACAGATGGAGTCATAAGAGACTCCCAAAAAGAGAAATATTTAGATTTTGTTCTTTCCATCAACAAAATCTCTAAGCACTCTGGAAAACAAGTATTTTCTAATTTGTAAAACAGGAGTAGCAGCTGTTTGTTTCTTTGAAAAGTCACTGTTGGCCCATGATGCTTCAATTGCTTTCAAAATAATTGCCCCTCTCCACAAAGCCTTGGAGCAGAGAAGTCTGATCTCCTCTTTGATGCAGTTCCAACTCCCCTGTTCCAGGAGAGCAATTCCATACTCTCTGACTGAGTACACACTACCTGACTTTTCCAAAACATAATGTTCCATCCATTTAAGACAAATTCCTCTGGACATTAGTCTGAGGTAACAGGAAAAGGGTATCCACCATCAGCTGCATGTTCCCCTTGTCACGGCATTTTCTTTTGAGCATGAAACAACCTATACAGAGAAGAGGAATTCCTGTAGCACAGATGCTGACAGCGCCAGGCTCTAACAGTTGTATATAAGCCCCTGCAGTCATCAGGCTGTTCCCAGCTGTGCTCCAGCACAGCCCACCCAAACACCTGGAACATCACAGCAAATCCCCATGACTTTAATACTCTAAAGAGAATCTCCCTCAGTAATGCCAACTTGCAGGGTGAGTTATCCCCAACAAGTTCCAAAGGCAGTACTCACCATGCAGGCAGAAACACCATGCTCAATCCATCTGGTTTCATTTAATCCAAAACCAGCCTGGGGACTTTTCCTGACTTTTAGGAAGCTAAGAGCAGCCCAGCTCTCAGGTGATGTGCACTTCTAAGACTAGATCCATTCCAGCCAATTGAGAGTCCAAACAGAATAAATATGAAACAGGACAGAGCTTCACCACTACAGCAGGTGGTCCAAAATTTCCACTCTAAATTCTGGGGAACGGTGCAGGAACCAGTCAAACTGGAACAAGACAGTTTTAAACAAGTCATGCTACATTAAGCTCAAGCTGTGAAATTTTCATCTTCCAGTGAAACAAGTGGCTCTGCCGTCTCCAGTACAAATCCTACTCGTCGCTTTTCCCGTGGCACAAAAGATCGAGGACACTCCACGATGGGCAGCAAGATTTGCAGTGTCTGACCTTACGCTACAGCATTTAAACCTCGGCTGAGATGCAGCCTCTCCTTTCCCTGGTTCTGCATCATCACAAGCCCAAACCCCCCAGGTTATTTCTGACGTGGTCAAGGAAGCTGCGAAGTGACAGATCCTGCACAGCAGTGCTTCCACAGCCTGGCTCCCTGTGGGAAGCCAAGGGGAAGCGTATGGGGAAATGAAATGTTCCCAAATATCTTGACACCAGCCCTGGTGAGAGCTGCATCTTCCTCTGCTTTCAAAGGGCACCACATTCAAGTAGAATCTGCTCTAAAATATTGATTTAGAGCAGATGTAGTTTAAAGAGAGTTTACAAGGAAAGCGTTTTTTGATCTCTTTTTTATCCTCTGAAGGGAGAGCATGAAAACAAAAAGCAACGTTAAGTCATAAAAAAATAATTGTTGTAGACCTCAGCAATTTTTAATTCCCCTTCCTTCACTAAACATCTGGGTTTTGTTAGAAAACACTATAAAATGATTTTCCAAAACCTCTGACATGCATTCTGCTCAACAGGACCCAAACGCTCAGGAGGGAGGGTTTCAAACCAAGCAAGGGTTGTTTTTTATTAAGCCCTACCAGTGAAATTGGTGTAACCATTTTCTCCGGCCTAACCATTCTCTGCTATTTGCAAGGGCACAGGGGTAGGGAGTTAGCATGTTAAGACGATGGTCATTTAATAGAAGAAAAGGACATTACACCAAGGAAACTATTATTCAAGCAGACTCAGTCTGATGAGCCAAGAAAAAGCTGCCTCTGCACAACCCAGGGCTCTCGAGACACCTATGAGATTAAGTTACTTCAAAACAAATTAGTGCTCCATGAACTGATTAGACCATAAATAAGCCCAACAGGAAAGAGAAGCCACTGACGGACACAGCATCCTCCCGACAGCAGCTGAGCTCCACAGCTCTCATTCAGAACGATCACCAAAAAGCTGTCAGTGCCAAAAGGATTTGTGGCCTTTTTACTCCCAATTCAAAGTACATCAAAGCAGATGCAATATCTACCGTAGATAACTAATCACAAGAATCCTATACTTTCATTTTCTCTCGTCACTCAAAGCACAAATTGCGGCTCTCTCCCCGACCTAATAATTATTCGTATGGCTGCGTTTTGTTCTTCTCCAGTAGCAGCAGGAAACTTGATTGGAGCTGCAGGAACCCAGCCAGTGACTATCCAAGCTGCTGTTGTGATAGCACAAAGCAGAAGCCAACTCGGCAGGTAATTGGACTTGGAAGTCAGAGAGATCTTCCTCAGTCAGCTTGAAACAGTAATTTCATAGGGGAGAAAATAGGTTGCCTTTATCTACCACAGGTTACCAAAGAAAAACTTTGATCCTAAGAAAGACAGACATAATGAATACCAAGACACGCCACCATAAAAAGGTATTAAAGGTGGGGTTTTTCAAGTCTGCAGCAATTCAAAAGGCATTTGGAATCTTTTCTGGAGTCACTATTACATATGCAATCACCTAGGAAAGCACAGCATTCCCTTGTCAAAAAGGAGTACTTCCAGTGCTCAGCAGCTATATTCTCTTGCCCACTGACTTAATGCTTTGGAAAGTCTCAATTACCATCCATGCTGTAACAAGGGAATCCAGTCATGCTTCCAGAGTAATCCTACGGAATCCTGGAAGGCTGCTGTCAACAATTCCTGCTTCCTAACACCATACTTCAAGTAATTCAAATGTACACGAAGCCCCTTCTTCATTTCTCTAACCTTGACACCCACAGAAGTAATTCCAAAGCATCAGAAGGCCAACAGAGAAATCTAAATGCTCGCAGCACCCAAGTCATGGGGATTCCGTGATCAGAGTGTCCAGTACCACCAGTGAGCTCAGGGTTAATGCCAGCTGCCAGCAGCCCTCTCATATGGGACTGGGGGAGTTCTCTCCCACTGTTCCACAAAAACAACTCCAACTCACAACATCCAGCAAGAAGCCAGGGATGGCTGTGAAGAGGAGGAATGAGGAGTGCAGATTCAGCTGTGTTTGTACAGGGCAAAGTGTTAACCTAATGGTCCACTGAATCAAGAGATTGGATGTGTACTGGAACAGGAACATCTACTCTCTGCAGAAATTGGGACCGTGCAGTTTTATTTAGACAGCATATTATTGCCTTGCTTAAGATCTGTAAGAAAAACATACTGGCCTTAAATATTATTCCACAGTGATATTAAGGTGGTTTAGTTTTCAGTCAGACACCTCTTTCCCTGTTAGACTCAGATATCCCCAATAAAAAACAAGTCACAAACCCCCAAAATACTAAAAACCCTTATGAAAGCATCCCCTACTTCTCTCAAAACCCAGTAAAGTCCAGTTCAGCATCCCATCACTCTCAGGGGATTATTCTGAAAAAACTCTTTTATCCCACTCTCACCTGAAGTCCAGCACTTTTTGGAGAATTTCTGCCCAAGTAAACCCTGTAATCATTTCAGACACCAGCAGACTCTGACTGGAGTTTCACAGCATTAAATATTGTGTGTGAAAACAACAGTTAACCCATCTAAATGAAATAAACATTACTATGGACTTCTTCGTTAAACAGCTCCAATAGCTTGAAAATAAAAATCACCAACCCTATGTTATGATGAGCCAACAGCAAACTTATGCCTTTGAGTTTGGTAGTCAGAGGAAGGTTTTCACAAATTCTGTGACCATGACTCGTGACAGTCTTCCTCTTCATCATGAGACCCAAGTCAAGAGGCAAGGAATGGCCTCTCCGGTGATGTGATGATTTTGAAAGAAACTCTCAAATTCAGCAAAGGGGATTATTAAAATCTTGAGAAAGATCCATACTCAGTTAATGAAGACTCACAGTCCCCCACTCCTCAAACCCCTACCCCAGACATGTCCACACAGACAAGCTCAGGACAGCAGAAGAGTTTTAAGCTCTTTCTTACAATAAAACCAATTTTGACAATGCTAGAGAAAGTCTGTCTCAAATGGTCTGATTTTTGTCAAACAGGGGACACCACAAAATTTACTGAGCGGTGCCTAAGCACAGAGTTAATAAAACAGGTTTTAAAGTGAAGTGCATAATATTAAAGAGATGTATCTCTTTTAACCATGACAACAACTCTGAAAAAACTTGAGCCTTACTACCCCATGCACTGCTTTCCCCCCTAAACACAACCAAATTCCTTCAGAAAGCCAAATATTTTGGAATTTTCTTTAGCACCTCAGAAAGCAGAGTGGCAAAAAAAAAAAGCGCTCAGTGGAAAAAACAAAAGGCAGTGATTCATATGCAATTAGCTCAGCTAAATGTACTACTGAAGCCATTGCTACTCCAGCTGTCCTTGACACCTGCAGAGCAGGGACAATGGAACATGACAAGCATCCTCTTACCATCCACTGCAGCGTTCAGACGGACACACCAACTTGAAACTGGTGACAGCTACAGTTCTTGAGCTGCTGCATTAATGCAATCAGCACAAAACCGGCCATGCACCTCATTCACACCTCCATTTGTCAGAGACAGAACCAGTGGAGGCAGTCAGGACTTCTCCCACCTCTGCTAAATCCACCACCCAAAAAGCACCAGTACTCTACACGTCTTTTTACTCAGATTCAGTTTACAGTGACAGACAAGTAGAACAAAACAGAAAATTGGTACCAGAGAGAGTCTACCTGAAGGATGTAGAGAGAGGAAACTTGTTCATATCCTGGACATATTCTGCTGGTTTATCTTCCTTAAATACAAGTTAAGACTAAAAGACTGAGAGCACAACTGAACTTTTGAGGCCAAGTTGCACATTATTTTCTAAGAACTAAGCCGCTCACTCTTTATTAGCCATATTTCTTCAGTCACACAAGTTATATGCAGAAACAATTCTCAATAAAACAATTCAGGCTCTGGTGCCTAAGATGTGAGAAAAGCTGATGACAGCATCTTTAAAATGTAAGTGTCCTTTCTGTGCATGGAAAGAGTACTCTGAGATGCACTGCACCACTGTTCTGGCACACATCCCCCAGCCCTGCCCCAGACAGCAGCACGAATACACAAAAGCTCTTTTCTAAGGGTTCAGACAGAGTGCAAAATACATTCAGCTTGACACATCCACCTGAATCCAAATGCTCAGAGGACAGGCTCTAACGTCCCAGATCCTCTGCTATCTTTATAAGGGCACTAATTTGTACAGCACACATATTTTATCTGCACTACAATAACACCACAGATGAACATTAACCAGATTCCTTGTGGTGTCTGCCAGGTGTTTAAATATTCTGCAGCTCAAATGCTGAAATACTATCTGCAGTCTAAATGCTTAAGATCATCCAGTGAGAACATGTGTATATTTCCATCCACTATGTAAAACACTTTTTTCTCCATTTGCTACGTTTTAAGCAACAGACTAGAATTACCAATGCATACTGTGGGTCTGTTCTGAAGGTTGATTTCATGGGGAAGATTTAACTCACAGAAGCTTTCATTTTGGTAACAAACACTGAAAAATATTTATTGAAACTTTTCATCCAAAAGACTCCACATATATCTATAGCAGACAAGCCCTATACAATGTTCAAAGAGAACAAGCTCTGATATTGTGTATTTTGGTAGGTTTAGGCATATACTGCGTATGGTGTGTATTAGAAAAGAAAAAAAAACACATACTATGTATTAAACAACATTCTTCTCTTGGTCCAAGTTAGACAACACATTTCTGAGCATGGTGTAGGTTCTTTCTCTCCCAAGAGCCATTTCAGTGAGGTGCATTTCATACAAACCATCCTCTTGTGTGAGTGCCACCACAGACCTCCCCCTCCAGTTTAACCCAAATTCTACTCACTTCTTGCTTCTAAGAAAAAGGCTTTGAGAGGACAGATAGCAAGACCTTTTGCAGCCTGAAATACATTCCACCACCAGAATTCTGACTTGGACAGTTCTATCCACTAATATCTTGCTAGGTTAATATATTTACTTTGCTGCTTTTCCTCCTTCACCCACACTAAACTTCAGGTAAAAATTTGTACAGTATCATTATTAGCAAGAAAAATGAAAGGCTCAAAGGGATCAGAACATTTTTTTTCTAGCACGTCAGTTATCTTCCTGAAGAGGAAAGTAGTATCACTGCAGTGAGAAAGAAACTAAAATACTTTTTCTGTTTTTATCCCCTGACTACTCTAAGGCTCAGATAAAACAGTCAGCACTGACAGACATCTTTCTGAACAGGGGCAGGAAGGTCAGATTATCTCATACCTGAGCGTACAGGCTATTTTAAACGGGTAACTGGATTAAAGTTATATACCCCAGAAAGAAAATCCACTGCAGCCTCTTCATTAAACACAAGCATCCTACTACCACAGAATAAACTGGCAGCAGGGTAAATGAGCAGCAACACCTGAGTTGTTCTCCACTCAGGACCATCAAAAACCAGGATTTGCCCAGTGTCACATACCTTTGATGCTTGAGGAGTAGAGATGACATGAACAGTGCTGGGCTTAACTCCATTTGCCTTAGGTCGCTTATAAAGAGCAAATCTGCTTTTCCTGCGACCCCTGTCACCATTAGGGAGGGATCCATTATACCTGGAAATAAAGGAAAGAAGTTTAGCATAAACCACCACCAGTTTGGAATACAGGAAAGGAGAGAGTGGTAATTTGGCCATAATATTCTGGTATCATCAACTGCATGGGGCAAAACAAAAAAAAAAACCAAAACAACAACCAACCAGGCTAAGTTTTGCTTCCTGAATTAAGCATTCAAATATTCCTTACCTAGCAATGGTTGAAATTTTAGTCTCATTAAAAACATAATTAACTACAAATGAAATACTGAGTTGTTCAGCCACAGGAACACTTCTTCACCTCTAGAATCAAAGGAATTTGGAAGAATAAACTCTACATCTTCACTTTAATTTTAGAACATGAGGAAGTATAAAATGTTTTTACCCTACCACCCCTCTTCCCACATCTCATGCAGGAATGAAGGAAGAAAGAGGGCAACGTGGAAAACCAAAGTTAGGGGCAAGTAAAACTATATGAAAAGGAATTTTACTCACATAGAATAGAATACTCTTCTGGTTGGGTCCCCCCCATTTTTTTTTTTAAACTTTAATCCTAAAGGCTTTATCTATTATTAAGGAAAGAGGATGCAAGTGTTTTTAATTTATGTGACTATCTGAAGCCTCACTAATGACTTTCTTTATCAGGTGTAACACAGGAGCCCCCAACAGTTCTTTCATCTCTCCCTGAGGACTCAGACCCAATGGATTAATTATTCAGAGAAGTCTGAAGCCTCAAGGGGCAGAGCTCCCCTCCAGGGAAGGGATCAACTGCAAATTTCTTTGCAGTGCACAAGCACGGAATTCACCATCACCTCACCCTCAAGATTTAGGTCAGGTAGAGGCTTTTCGCCACCATTCCTGCCAGCTCTCAGCTGGTCTAGGAAGAGCTTTCAGGGCTTTATTGACTCTTCCCTTCCTGATCCTCCTATATCAGACTTTTGCCCAAGAAACTACAGATGTTATTCCACTGATAGATCTCTTCTGTCTTACTGGTGAGGTCTGTTCTACACCGATCTCATATATCCCTCTCCTGCAGTCTGTAAAATTACAGGTTAACATCGCAGGCAGAAAAAGACTATGAAAAAGAAAGAGGCAGCAATGCAGTAACCCAGAATATTTCTTTTTTTTTAATCATTACATCCTGTATGTGTAACTATTTGTGTGACAGGAGAATGCACTCGGAAAGCCTTCTGCAAACCAGTGGGAAACGGGCAGTGGATGACAGCAAGAGTTCTCCGTGCTGGGGCTCTGGAGCAGGCTCACTGCTCACTCCGGGCAAGGATCACCCGCTGTCCCCCAGGGAAACGGCTCACAGCTGCACAGCCACCAGGTCTAAACAGCAGGAATCCCAAACGCTGGACTGCTGAGTGACTGAGCACAAGCAAGAACAGATTTAAGATCAAAATAATCTCAAATCTCA
This sequence comes from Callaeas wilsoni, assembly GCA_013398955.1. NCBI lineage: Eukaryota > Metazoa > Chordata > Aves > Passeriformes > Callaeidae > Callaeas > Callaeas wilsoni. Next base: position 53,877 of record VWPU01017547.1, read on the forward strand.
GTTCTAGGTCTCTAGAACTTAAAACTCAGACATTTAAAAAATGCACGTTTAATACATGATGCTAAAGCCACACAGAAAGTTGAGAGACTTTCAGCAGAACTTGTGCTCTCACTCCTATTTTCCTAGGGAAGACTACGGTGTCTTTCCAGAATATTAAAGGAGATTCTCTAACACAGCACAAAACCAACAGGAGTAAATCACTACTATTTCATGCCAGGCCTACTTGCACCTTGGAAATTTGTTATTAACCCTACTCCAGAGAAGTGCAGCACAGTGGATCCTCATCACAAGAGACCAAGCTCCAGAAAGATGCATCAATATGTTCCACAGGCAGCTTAAATACCAGCACTTAAAATAGGAGTTGTTTGATTCTCCACTTGAATCTCCCTGGGTATATGCACATGCTTTATTTCAAAGACACTATTATCAAGAATATGCCAGCGAGTTTTAACTTATTGAAGACAACATGCTTTCTACAAGTATTTTTATCTGGAAACCTAAGAAAGTAACAATTCCCTCAGAAATAATATATAACTACTATATATTACCATTGCTAGCTTTATATCCTGTAATTATTAATTTTTGTTATACCTGTGTAACTGTTAAGCTGTTGAACTAAAATAGTTCCACTGAAGTTAAAACCAGGCAAGTGGGCTTTTATTGTTTGGGGTTTTTTCCTCATTTTCAGAAAGTGATTTTAACTGGAGAAGACCACTCTCTCATTTCAGGTCTCTGTGTGACTTAATTACTTTTAAAAGAGAGAAATAAAGAAACTCAGGGTTAAAAGATCTCTTGGAAACTTCAAATAGGAAGGAAATACAAGCAAAGTGAAAGGTGAACTCATTCATCCTGACAAATTTTCATGAAGGTTTTCCTTGTGCCCATTTCTCCATTTCCTTTCCACCAAGGGCAAGAGGAAGTGAGTGGTAGTTTTATGATTTGTTATGTTTTAATTATAGACCTGCGAGTTTGATTTTGATCCAACAGTGGTAGAAAGAGCTGGGACAATTCCTAGGGATACACACATGTTTTAGAAGGGGAAAAAAAAAGAGCGTGTGAGAAGTTGCCTCTTTTTAGAGTGTTGTGGGTTGGACTCTGGCCAGCAGACGCCTTCGTTTTTCCTAGGCCAGGCCTCTCAACTTGCTCCCCACAAACCAACCCTCCCCATGGCACTGCGGCCACACCTTTCCTCCCACCCCCCAACAAGCTCCATACCCAGGGACCCGGCAGTAATGCCCTGGGCTCCTGCCAGCCAGGGCACGACTGCTCCCTCCCACCCTCTCTGCCCTGCTCCTGGGCAGCAGCCCCAAAGCCTCGGCCGTCCCTGCCTTTGACAGGAGCTGTCCCTCAGGACGCAGCAGGATTCAGCACCCAGGAGGAGGAATAGCTGCCCACACCTTGCTGGGTCAGCTTTTCTAGGCACAGGCACAAGGAACCACAACAAAAGCTGCCCTCTCCTCTCCATTGCTCTCAGCTCCTCCGCTGAGCAGCGCTTGGGCGAGCAACAAGCGGCTCCCTCCGAGCAGCAACAGGATGGAATCACATATGGAGAAGGGACAAGGGCTGAGGACACGAACTCCCCATCACCAAACACTGGGAGACTCCAAGCTTCCCCACAACCAACAGAAGCTTCCTCTCACAAAGCCCCTCCACAAGCAGGAGCCATTTCCCTTCTCCCTGTGTCTTGGGGTGATTCTATGACCATACTGTATTCCCCATCACCTGCTGGATCTCTGGGGTACCTTTAAATTGCAAAGCGGGGAGAGAGAAGCCGAGAGAACTCTTCAAAGCGGCCAGCTTGACCTTGCATCTAGAATGTTTTGCATTCTTTTCTCTCCCGATTCTGACAACATTTGGTTGGTTGGAGGACTTTTGCTCTCTAGTCTCTTCGGCTCTCAGCAGAGAAGGGACTGTGATTTGCCTCAGCGGCATCTTTTTCTTTTTTGGACTGTTTTTGGCTTGCTTTTCCTCCCAGCCCAGCTCCCATCTCCGGACCTGCTCGGCGGGCCCCTCCAAGGGAGATCGTTGGGCCCTGCCTGGCCTGGCCCAGCTCAGGACTGCAGGTTTTACCTACAGAAAGAACTCTAAAATCCCTAGTCCTCTTTTAGGGAACAAGGGCGGGGGTTTCAATATCCTTTTTTCCCCGTGACAGCGGGGGACTCTGTTTGTTAAATAAATAGGTTTTTTTCACTTTCACTCGAGAAATTATTTTCCCGAACCCGGGGGGGAGGTGCTGCCGGGGCCTGCTTGCCTGGCAGGCAGGAGAGAGACAGAGAGAGAGAGATGCCCCTCTCGGGTTGTTTCCTCCTGGATTTGTGTCCAAACCGACACACCCTGCACCCTTCCAATGGCTCCAGGATCAGCTTAGGGACCAGCACCAACCAAAAAAACAACCTGCAGCTGGAAATCTTTCACCCCGCCAAAAAGCCTGGAACCAATGCTGTTTCCAACTCAAACTAGGAAAAAAATCTATTTCACAGCGACAGAACTATCACTGCTGAGAGCATCCTGCCCACACGCGGATCTATGGGGCACTTCCGAAGTTCTCCAGATGTTCATCAGACCAACACACGTGGAAGGAGCAGTCCTGTACTTTTTCCAAATGCTTCGCAGTGACAGCAGGACTGGGACAAGCTGCATTATGAAACCTGCTGGGATAATTATCGCACTTGATAGCACTATTCCTTGCAAATAAGGGAGTGGTGCTGGCATGGGCTATGGGCACCATAATTAGCAAAGCCAGTTTCCTACCGATTTACATCAAACACTTGAAGAGTTTGGTATACAATGAACTGCAAACTCCAATTAAGCTTTTCCCATGGCTGGGATATGGAATGAAAGCCTCTCCTGCGTCTGGATTCAGGGCTGTCTGGAGAGCAAGACCACACATGCTCTCTCCCACAGTCCACTGTGGCAAGTTCCTACTTTCTACAAGTCTCGTACGACTTGTACTACTACAAGCACTTGTCTGCTTCAGGGATCAGCAACAAGCTTTGAACTATTTGTCAGACGGCTTGTTACACAAGCTTTTTTGGTTTATGTTTATTTTGATTTTGTTTTTTAAAAAAATCCAGCCTAGACAGTGGCAAAGAGTAAATGACAGCTCTGTTACTTGGCACGAGAGCTCTAAATCTTGACCTGCACCTTGGAAAGTTTGACTTCAACTCAAGGAAGTCATCCTTAAAATTAAGGTATCTACCAGCTGACATTCAAAGTGCTGCATGTAGCTGGTTTTTTTTTTGACAATGCTATCAAAATACAAGCCATCATAAGACTTCAATACTTCTGCATACCTATGCAAACTACCTCCCTAAAGACTAAAACTGAACAACTTCTGATTTTCACCAGTAATATTCCCCCCAGACAAAAAGGAGTAATCTTCCTTTGCTTTTCCTTGCCTGTTACTAACAGATCTACAGCACACGTTGTCATTTTTGGATGAACACCATCCCAAATGACAGACTTGGCTATCAACAGATGAGATGCTGCAGTTCAGTTGTTACCATAGCTCTAGTGAGTCAAACAGCACATCTTTGCTCACTAAACAATAAAGCTGGAAAGGTTAAGTCAGACTTGAGTACATCTTCCCTTCTAAGTACATTCGGATCCCACATTTGGTAGAATCCTGTAGTATATACTCCACACATACCAAAATTCAGTTTGTGCTTACTCTGTGTTTTTACCGTCCCCGAACCAGTGTGGTCCCACACTGCTGCCAAAAGCAGCAGTCTCACCTTTCGTTTGTTAATTTGCTCCCACTGCGTCTCTCCTTGGTTCACATGAAGGGGAAACAAAACTAGATTTACACTGAGTTCAGTTTTAAACTACATTCCTCACTCTTCAGCCCGCTGCAAAGCCACAGAAGCACTTGTATCAGCAACATGGAAAACAGCACAGAGAGCAGGAGAGATTCCCTTGGAAATACTGTGAGACTACAGCTACCATGATATCCGCGACATATGAAGGCTAAAGATGCATTATTCACCTTTGCAATACCCAGTCCCAGAGCTTTTCACAGCTCTACACTCAAATCCTGACTAACTGGAAAACCCTCTTTGGCTGAAGCATCCAACACTCCCTCCCCTGAACACACATTAAAAGGAAATAAAGTCGCATGCTTATAGTTTACAGCAAAACACAAACAGAAAGCTTCAACACATGCAAAGCTGACAACAAAATAAGCATATTTGTGTCTCCTTTGATATAATATCACTGCCAGTACTTCATAGTCTTTACGCCCTCTTCCATTGTATCAACCTCAACAATTCATTTTGTATTAGAAATATTTCTGCGAAAGAATGGCTAAAGATTCCCTTTTTTAAAAAAGGCAAGAATTATTTCAAATACATTTTTCTGCATCAGAGCTTCAGAAAACAAGCAGTTGCTGTCTGCCAGTTATCTGAGAATTTCAGTGAAACAGAACAGTGAAGTTATTCTCAAACTTGATCTCATGGGGAACAGCTGCCAAATAGCAAAAGCGAAGCTAAGGAATACTTCTGTACCAACAGGATACTCCTGGTTCATTTCCTCCTTTGAACTGTGTTCTCTGGTGCTCTATCAGTGTCACAGATATTACTCAACACCAATTTAGGTCTCGGCTTGTCTCTGGCTGATTACATGCATCAGTGTCTGTCCCAGAAGCAGCCTCCACCACCAGAGGTACTGCTAACCCCGTTCCTGTCGGGGAGTTTTGGCAGCGAGCACACGACTGCTCCTTGAACAGCTTCACAGATCGCTGCAGCAGATTGCAACCAACACCTTTAATGCTGACATTTCTTGGAGGCTTGAAGGAGATACTGTTTTATCCTTTTTGCCCTCATCCCCAGGCACTCAACAAGCCTTGACTGACCAGAAGGTTCCCTTCACTCTTCCCAAGGTGCCCTTTCCCCACTGCATCACATGCGCCTCTGGAAAAACGTACGGCTGCTTTCTGACCACAGAATGACAGAAAACAGAGCTGGCAGAGTCACCTGCTCCATCCCCAACTCAAAGGCTTGATCCAGTCCATCTCTGACACCTCTGTTTCACTTAGTCTGGAAGATCCAAGCCTCCCCACTGTGTTTCAACATCTTTAGAGTCAAAACTTTCCCCATGCACACAGCAAGGGAGATCCAGGTCAAGCAAGTCTCCTGCACTTCCTGCCAAATCCACCAAAGAGCTTAAACAACCTGTCCTTTCCTCCTTCTCACAGCAAGCTCACGTGCTAGAAGATGAATTCCCATCGAATTTTGCTTTCCTTCTGAAGGAAAATGTTTTAAGTAGTTACAATAGCAAAACTAAAGTAGTATTAAGTAGAAAGACTACAGCAATAAGCAACTCACGGATAGCCAAAGGGCTTCCATCCTTTGGTTAACAAAAGCCACTGATCCAAGACCTTTGGTTTGTGCAACCTGGGAGGAAGTCCTGAATGAAAGTCACAGTCCCACCTCAGACTCTGCTGGCTAAGACATCTCCATAGGCATAAATGCCTCCTAATCACTACCAGTCGTACAGCTTAATAAAGCCAGTCTTCCTGCACAGCAAGAAAATCCAAGCCAACAAGTTCCAAAGTCCCAAATAATCTCATCTCTTTACCCAATTAAAAGCAATGGTTTTGCATCTGTGAACTTGATTATCCCTGAGAAAGGTATGTTGGAGTTATTAATTGTGGCTATAATCAGTTTGGGGTTGGTTTTTTTTGCTTCTGAGACAAGTGTTTGTTCTTACAACTTGGATCTGTGAAGTCATTTTACTATCATAAAACACTTCAAGAAGCACTCTCCTCCTCTCCAGCACTTTTGGAACACTTGCTGGCATAGTGATTAGCCCTGTGTGTTCACCACAAGCCTTCTCCTCCCCAACACCAAATCCCGGTACTCCTTGCTTTGTTTGCTGTTACCTGTACTGTCCTTGAGCCTTCAAAGAGGCTGCAGTGACCCAGTGAAACGCAGCCTGACCTGATCTGTGCCGTGACCCCAGATTTTTCAGAGAAAAGGCTGACTTGCATCACTGGCTCATGACTAGGAGTTATTTTTAATTACTTTTTTTAGCTACCTTTCAAAAGTTGCTCCTACCATCAGGAACCCAGCAGTGAGCTGCCCCAAAAGCCTCACGCTACGCTCACAGAGATTTTTATGTTCGCATCCACCCAGCCAGCTCCATGGATTAGCTGAGCACACAGTAAAAGGTTATGTACACCATGGAAAAAAACAACAAACAAAGCTTTCAGAGGCACCTACAGCAGATCAGATAAGCTAGAACTTACTTTCCCCCTTCACAGGGCACACAAATTAAGTAGAACCTTATCTACTGGAAACACAAGAAGTCACATGTGCAGTAGCTGAGGTTCTGCAGGGTGACCTTAATTATTCCCTGGTGTTCTGGAACAGAACTGGTCACTCTTCTGGTTTCGGGGGGAAAGGCTATTCCTGGCTGCTGTGGCCTCCTCCTGTTCCCCCCACCAAGAGATGAAAGGATCTGGTACCCTACAGATCAGGTTAACTCATTTTTTAATTATTCCACTCCACACATCCCCCCCAGCACCAGCAAGACTACCCTGCTATTATAACAGCTGTAGCATAAGAGTAGTAAAAAAATCAAGTTTGTTTCAGGGAAGAATATTTATAGAAAATACAGCTGACTAATCCTCACGCATGTTTAGCTTACGTAACACAGGCACTTCAAGAAACATGCACCTGATCTGTATTAACTTCACCTTACACAAAGTTAAAGGATGTTCTTGGCTTGCAAATACCAAATGGATTGTGTAAGAACTGCTTTTAATCAGCTTTATTTACACCACACATCCAGCTTCCTTCAAGATTCCCAAAACTCTTTGCTATTTTGATACTCTTCTCCTCACTGAGGGGCAGAGGAAGGAATTCTGGAGTAAGAAAAATACAGAAGTAGCAGAAGGAACCAGTCCCCAAGTGAGGGGCACAGGAGTCAGGGGTTTATTCCTACTTGTCACAGAAGACCAGGGAGATCCAGCCAGGAATACAAAAGAACTGGTGTTTCTTCTGGGCTGGGAGAAACTTTCTGCAGAAACTTCTAACTACCCTCCTTGATTTTTCTTAGCAAGGCGCTTGTTACTTGTCCCAGATTATTTTTCTGGAAAATAATTTGTTACTGCCATTTTTGTGAAATCAAAGACAGCTGTATAAGTAGCACAAGTGTTTGATTAAAAGCTGATACTCTGGAAGAACCCAAGGAACGTGCTGATGCAGCCTACCAGAGCTTCAATTAAAGCAGCCAAATAACCTGACAGTTCCAAACAACTTAATAACTAAAAACTCTCTAGGCAGGGATAACCTGAGTCTCACAACACAAAACACATCCACAGTCATCCATAACCATGATATTAGCAGGGAAAAAGAAAGGTAGGAACTTTCACAGGAAAAAACCCATCACATTTAAGATACTATTATACCAATTCCAATAGAAGTAATATGCCAGCAGAGCATTAGAATGCAAGAGGTTTTCCTTTTAGAAAGCAAAGGGTAAGGGGTAAGGAAACCTCTTCTTTCACATAATGATTTCCTTAACAATCCTTATTTCCAACATTTTACTGCTCCCCCCAGCATTCATTTACCAAGAAGGCAATTTTATTCAGTGCTTTAAGCCCATCTCCAAAGCTGTCAGCTAAAACCATTCACCACTGCATAAAAACCAGCAATGTTAGTGCACAGCAAAGCACAGGGTATAAACTAATCAGGTTCATTTCAAAGCATGCTCTTTATTCCAGCTAGAAGAGCACAAGAGGTGGGCAAAGCACCACGTTTAGAGAATCCTCTTCCCAACTGTAAACCTCTCACAGCACAGAGGAAATGCTACTCATCTGAGAAGGATCTATAATCTAGCCACATGCCACTGGAATTGTTTGATATGGCATTTGGTTAAATACACACAGATACAGCAGAAAGCGAGATCTGGCTCTCACTGCATTCAAAACAAGTCAGAAAAACACAAAATCTCTTTCAAAGCAAAGTACTACACACAGCTGGATTTCGATGCACAGGAGGAAAGAAGGGAAGGAGGAAAACTTGATCCACACCACCAGAGGCTTTGGAACCACACAGTTTTGTTTGGAAACTATTTACAGTCTGCTCTCAAACATCAGATCAAGAAAAGGCTGCATTTCAAAACTGACACAAATTAGATTTCATAGCATGCAAGGGGAGGAGAGACCTCAAAACTCACCTGCCCCGACATTCTGAACATTCTCCCAACCTATTTGTACTTCACACACGCTCTAAGGGGCAAAACCAAATTCTCCCAACCTATTTATACTTCACACACGCTCTAAGGGGCAAAACCAAATTGTTCAAATTTTAGCCTGGGGAATGAACAGTAATAACACCACGTTACAGCTGAAACTTCGCTACATTAAACATTATGGAGAAACTACATTTCACTAAAAGGACTGTTTGGGCCATTGAAAATAAAAGCACAGTCCCAACAAGTAATCTCCTAAGAAATCAAGTGCTTTCCTTAAAATCCTATCAAGGACTATCTGATAGTTCACATTTTCGTAAGAAAAGGTGATAGCTTTCTTATAACTTCAGTTCACCTCCAAGTACAAGCAGTGACAATGTCATTTTTGTGATTCCACAGACAGTGGAAGAAGTTCCAGGATGTCTCACACAGCTTTCTCAAACACTCAAGCATGACAAGAATCTTCTCAGGTTGGTTTCACTACCATTTAGCACGGAGGAAGAGAAGAAAATTTGCATCCATTTTGTGAATATAGGTGATCTCACCAGCAGTGCACTGAATAGAAAGTGAGGCACTCAGCTACTGCATCCCTAGCTGCAACATCCGAGTCTAACTCTATCAATTTAACATTCCTTTTAGTTTCCCAGGGAAAAAGACACCCTTACAAATGCACAGCTCCCAGTTCAACACCAACTGCTGAAGAGAATCCCAAATGTTTGCCTCAGAAACAGAAAATAAAGAACTGGGTTTCCTTCTTCGTAGCCCTTGCAAACATTGCTGCCTCTGAACACAGCAGCTTCCTTAATATCACTGATTCTGCATTATATCAACTGCTCCATGGCATAAGCTGTCAAAGGGAAGATAATCTACTGCACTGCCTGCTCCCAGCACATTTAGAGTGGGTAAGAAATGAGAAAAAGCAAAGAATTACCTTTCTGCCTGTTCTTGGTTAACAAGTGTGTTATGGGCCCTAAAATCCACACAGGGTAAATTATTCTTCGTACCCAGTTTGAAAGAACTGCTTAAAACCTACTGGATCCACGTGTGGACCCTAAGTACAGAGGCATCACAGCACTGCTGAAGCTGTGGAGATTTTTTTAAAAGTCTTAATAAACCAGAAATTAACAGTGCAGCAGTGCAGAGAACTAGACTTCAATATATCTTCTTCAGACTTAAAACACGCTGACAGCTTACTAACTCACAGCAACCTTGGGTGTTTGCTTTTATCATAATCTATAACAAAGTTCATCAGACATCTCTAGCCAGGAAAATATTCCTGCAAAGCCATTAAGTGTTTACTGCTGATCAGTAAAATGAATTCGGATCTACTGTCATGAAGGTACGTAAAGTCTTTCAGTTTCATACTTTCACCTACAGAATTTTGAGATTTTGCTTCCCTTAAGAGGGCTTCCCAAAATGCTACATAAAATAAACATGGACCTTTCACAGGCCTCAGAAAACACCACTTGCTAAGAATGAACCAAAGCAACTGAAGTGATGAATTCCTAATGTTTTTCCCCATCCAAATGCTCAGAGATTCTGGTCTCCAGAAGAATCTCACCATGGAGCTTCGCGTAGCCGCGCCTGAACAAGAGACCCTGCACCACTGTGCTCTGCAGATGGGAAGGCATCTCCTCCTCACTGAAGCAGCAGCAGAGTTTTATGCAAGACAACCTCACAAGGCTGTGTTTATACACAGATGCAAGCTCTGAAACACCGAAGCCACACTGAAGGCTCTACAGCAGCAGAGTTTTATGCAAGACAACCTCACAAGGTTGTGTTTATACACAGATGCAAGCTCTGAAACACCGAAGCCACACTGAAGGCTCTACAGCAGCAGAGTTTTATGCAAGACAACCTCACAAGGCTGTGTTTATACACAGATGCAAGCTCTGAAACACCGAAGTCACACTGAAGGCTCTACAGCAGGAGTTTTATGCAAGACAACCTCACAAGGCTGTGTTTACACACAGATGCAAGCTCTGAAACATCGAAGTCACACTGAAGGCTCTACAGCAGCGAAGTTTCCTAGAGCAAAATTTTCACTTGGCTCATTTGCAGGGCTATTCCAGCCCGCCCACTTCTGGCTACACTCTGCAAGCTGAAGTTTCATTCCAACAGATATTAAGTAATGTGCACAAGTGGCACAACGGTTTGTAGAACAGAAAACAAGTTTAAAACCACAGATAGCTCTCCCTCAAATTATTTCCTTTGGAAATCCAGCTCTTTTTCTCTGCCAACACCCACAAAGACAGACAGCATACTATTAGTATTTTTGTTCACCAGCTTTCAAGAAAACAAGCCACCTCATATGTTTCCCTCTGTGTCTCTAGATTCCTTTGATTTTAAAGGCAAGGATGCTCTATGGGGCAAACCAGACCAAGAAAATAAAGGATCTGTTTAAAGCTATGTTTCCCCAAGCGCAGGCCGTAATATCAAACAGCATTACAGGATTCAGAAGTAGCTTTTGCAAGCCAAATGGAAATTCAGCTGTGGAAATAAAGCTCATGAGCCCAAGACTGAAATTGGAAGTGCATTGCCCAGCAAAGCATGACTGCAGGAGGTAGTTCAGAGACACAGAAATCAAGTAATTGATTACAGCTGCCTGGCTCGAGAGAGTCCCTGTTGCCCTCGAGTTTTTATACCTGACATCACTCTCCATAAGGGCACCTTGGCCACACCGCACTGTTTTCAGCTGAAGAGGGGAGCGTACAATGCTAAAGAGCGCTGCATCCACTGCAGTGCATGAGGATGTGTAAGACCCAGGTTATGTCTGTACTGGCTCATTTTTATGTGGGTTTTGCAGATACCCAAACTCTTTCCTGTCCTCCCTTGCCCAGCTAAAGGTGCTGTACATGCGTTTCAGAATATAAAAATACATCCCCTTGCTACTCTGTCAATACTTCGGCATTATACCTATAGGGATATCTCTAAGGGTCTCCCACAACTGTTTTCCTTTCCTCCTATGCCCCATCAACCATTTGTGGAAATCTCTCAGGCTGTACCACCTTGAAGGGGAGGCAAAGGTAAGAATGACATCCAGAAATACTCACACTCCATCAGTTTGTTTCAGTATCTTTGTAAAACTCAGAAGCAAATCTCCTGGAACTGCCCATTATAAAGGAACAAGCCTGAAATCTACTGAAGAAGCATTCTTGTCTGGACAAATCCCACATTTTTCCTTTCAGAGTTTTGGCCAAGGACAAAAATCCTCCACTAGGCTATTTTACAACCACTAGGAAAAGGAGACTTTCCACATCCAGAAAATTTAAATGTTTGAGTAACACAGAACACTATTCTTAGCTCTGAACTGAGCTCATACACGAGGCGAAATATGAGGCTGCTAAACTACATGGGACATTGTTGACAATTCTCAAAGTAGTTTCAGGTTGTGCTGAAAATTACTCCAAAAAGCTGGTTTTCCAAGAAAAGATGACATTTAGAGCTATTCTCTTCTACACCCAAACCTCTTCTACATCCAGCCCTCAGTTACTTGGGCTGGCAGAACATTTTTGTCTGTTCCCACTCACTCCAAGTTGACATCCCAACACTGTTATTACTACTGCAAGCAGCAGAGGTGAAGCAACAGTAGTGACAAGGAGAACAATGAAAAAACAAGGAGTTTCATAAGCCAGGGAACCAGCAAAGCATGATTTCCTCTGGGTGCAACTCCTGCAGTTGGATTCCTTCTTTGTCTACTGAGGTGACAGCTCCAATTGAAGCTTTTTCTCAGAGGTGAGAATCAGTCACATGGATTCTCTGATGTCTAAGGAGGAGGGGGGTGGGAATCTCATTCATCTTACAGCCTCTCCTCACCAGAGCTCAAACAGCATCGGGAGGCTGTGGAACAAAATCAGTTCAGTGACATCCTTCATTTCCAGTTACAGACTACAACCTCACCTGTCACTCCATCTCTCAGTAAATCACGGCGTGTTCACCACAGGCAGATGGGAAATGACTGGGAGAGGGACCAGGGGTGCCAGCAGAGCCGAAGATTCCGTGTCCTCCTGCAAGGCAGCTGCCTGGACAGCCAGGAGCAGTGACTGCTTCACTCCAGCTGTGGCACCACCATCCCAAAACTGACTGCCTTCTTCTGTCCCAACATCAGCTCCTTAAACAGCTTATCTCACCACAAATACCAGCAGTTCTGGAGGCTACAAGCAGTTATGGCCATCAGTATGAAACAGGCAGCTGTTCAGAACGTCTCCAGATTTTAACCAGGATTCATTTATGCCAAGACAAACTGCCCATCTGAACAGTCGTTATCTGGACTTTTGTTCTTCCAAAACAAACAACAAATAACAGGAAACGAAAAGGTCCTGTCAAATTCTGCTTGCTATACCACATTTTTTAAATTTTCTCAATAGCTGTCACACTGCATAGGTCTGTACATCAAATAAACTCCATCTTTCTCCAAATACAGAGTCAAGTCCAGGAACAGAAGGAGGAAGAAAATGAAATGTATGCTATCCCTAACTAGACCAGCTTTTAGATTTAATAATGACTAAGTAAACCAAAGGCTGCTCACAATCCCTTACACAAGCTCCACTCAGTTCATGCACAAGTAAGAATGGTACAGGAGGTGGGAGAACATCCCTTTGTACTCATGGTTACAATGAATGAGTTGTTTTTACAAATGAATACACTTATTTTCTGGGTATTAAAGAGCATCATACATTCTTATCTCTTAGTTTAACTCAGCTAAGTGTTTTGGTCTCTTGACTTAGGCATGACAAACTGATCTTTCATGCATTTCTCAATCTCTGCACAGCACAAAGCATCCCACTTTTACCACCTGACATATTCATAACTAATTTCATCAGTTCACAAAAGTGAGACAGCTGGTTTTTCTCAATTGTCATCTCTGCCCAAAACTTACAAGTCAGCCCATCCTCCTTCTGGCTTGGGTCTGAATAGAGTCTGCAACTGGACCCCAAATCCAGTTCCTTCCTTCCCATCTGCACTGGCGACAGAATGCCCAGAGGTGAAAGAGCAAATCACTTCAGCCTCAAGAATCTGCTTACCCTTTAGCAAAGTATAATTTTACCATTGTTCTCTCTCCACCAAGAGATTTCCAGCAGGTAAAGCCACAACACAAACCAGTCTCCTCCAAAGAGTCAAAGGTGCAAACCAGCAGCAATAAATGATCAGAAGGCAATTCCTGAGTTGAATTTGAAGTCACATTGCACATAATAAACTAGGAGGGTACACGGAGCTTAACTAACACCCTGCTAATCACTTAAACCTGGGCTTTGCTTACAGAGAGAACTGTACTTTCTGTAGTCTTTCTGCATCCTTACATGGAAAGCTATTTGCTGGATTACACCAGTCTCTGCAGGCTGGAAACTCCAAACTTGCAATAAAACTGGATATATGGCACTCCAGTTTTGCAGCTGGAAGCGGGATTGCACAACCAGAGATAAGGCACAGCTGAGCAAGCCACGGAACTGCAGCATTTTGTGCTCAAACATGGAAAGTAAGGCACCAAACCCATGCCAAAAGTTAAAGCTCTTTTGCTCTGATAGCAAGCAGACTAAAAATACTGGGGAAAAAAAACCAGCTTATTTATCTTTCACAGGCAAATGAAGGAACATATCTAGAGCTCTTGGGAAAGCTCTTCAAAGTCTTTAAATGGGTGCAGGGACTCATTACCAAAAAGAGTAGAAAAGAACATTTGGGTATTAAGAAAACATTTGTGAAAATTATGGGGAAAAAATTGCAGTGCACATCCCTAAACCAAACAAGCAGCTTGCAGTCTTCTACCGTGGCATCTTCAGCAAGGCATCTTCCTCAGGAAACAAATCTCAGCACAGTCAGTAAGACCAAAGCACCGCAGCTTCCAAGGACACTGGCCATGGAGCCAGATCCTGCAACCTCCCGGAACGCCAGCACCATCCCAAGGGCAGCTGCATCACCAGTGGTGCTTTGAGGCATCTCTCATCTTTCAGACACTTCATTCTTCCAGTGAAGCCCAGCTAAAACCAGAAGTGGAGTAAAAAACCATGCAAGGCTTGTCCATTTGGCTGTTGCCAAACCTCCTTCTCCAGTTTTTGCTCTGATGGAAGGAGTTACTCAGCTGCTCATACGAACCAACACCTGCCCCAACACCAAATCATTCCATTTGCTTAATTTGCTGATAGTTTCTTGGCAAAAGCCACCAAGGTACTGACGGCCCATTTAATTAGATCTTCTGGCAGAGTCAGATGAGGGAACACTTCTGAAGAATTCTTCTGTCTGCACCGCAGTCCTGCCAGAGGAGGTGCAGACCTGCAGCAGGGCACTGTCACCTCTGCCGTCACACAGGTGGCTCTGGAACAGGACTTCTGCCCACAGCCCAGCACAGAAGGCCACACACCAAATTCATGAGTCAAAACTCACTCCTTGATGCACTGAGAAACTACTTCAGCAAATTTTAAGATTCAGAATGCAATTCAAAGTCAGTATTGCATATATGTTAGCAGAAAGGTTAGGGCAAGCACAAGGTAATGAATCCTATCACGTCTGAAAGATCCTTCCTCAACACCAAAATGATTTCGAATCCAAGTATTGAGCTGCACAGCTGTTTGCTCTCAGAGGTCAAATATGCACTAGGAGGAAGGCAAGTTGAAAGTACAGCAACATTTTGGTACATTCGTCAGTGTTCCATAAAAAACACAGTCAATCTGTGAGGTGCTGAACCCTGCCACAGGATGTGCTGGGAGGCAGGAACCACGCAGCCCTCGCTATCCTTCACCAGCTCGGCGTCTCCTGTGAAAGGAGGACACACACACACTCTACTCCTGTTTCAAAGGCTGTGGCTCCACCAGCACTAAATCAGACACCAACAATCAAACTGAATTCATGCTGTTGCACATGAAGAAATACAGCTGTGCTTATATCAAAGTTTCAGCCCATTAACTTCTGCGTCCAGACTAAACAGTTCTTCCACTTCTCCTAAGGGCACGTGCTCAAGGGTTTGCACATTTGGGCTCCAGTTTATTTGTAATAAGCAAGCAGAGATTTAAGCTTTTATTCACTTTGATTTGTTTACTTTCATACAGTGACTAACTCTCTTCACAGTCAGTCCCATTCCGTCCTCACCCATGACATTTCCATGCCTTAAGAGGATACACCTCAGAAGTTTGAAGCCTGCCTGTTTGTTGAGGCATTACTAAAGCCAGCCAGTTTAAAGAATAAAATTGTTTCATGACAGCTTATGAACTGGATTCTAAATTAAAGACAGCATACACATTTCTGGATGAAGAATAATCTGAAAGCCCACTAAACACATCATTACAGTTAAATAAGTGTTTCAAAAAGTTAAAAAACTGTTTTTCTCAGAGAGAGACTAACAACTTATTGTCCTCAACTCCTTGAATGCAAAGAGAAAACAAAATAATTTTGCAACAACAGGGGTCAGTTAACATTACAGTACTCAAGGAGATGACCACAATGCTTCTTGGTCTTCTCCTTTTAACCTACTACGTGCCAGCTGTCTCATGACTTTTCTGGCCTGTCCCCACTCCCTTGGGGAGGCAGCACAGCAAACATTTTACACCGTATTTGTATCACTGCGCAGCTGCCTGCACCGCTGGGAAATACAACTAGCTGCTACACAGCAATGTAACTGTAAAATAGTTAATATAAGCAATAAATATGACAGAAGAACATTAGGTCTGTATTGACCAACACTCAGTGAGGGCATCTGTGGCCTTTGTACCAATTCCCTACACCAGGAAGCCTTGTGCTACCTGGATGAGGTACAGCCATATCTACTCCATCCTCCTTGAAACACGAGTTGTACCTACAGTGAGGTCAGTGTGCAACATTAAAAATTATACTGTTAAATGACCTGAAGTAAATCACTTCCAGAAGCACAAAAGAGAGCTTGCTTGCATTCCCTCCTTCCAGGAGGAACAAACTGCTATTGAAAGCAGGATGCCTAAGAGGTCCTTCAGCTATCAGCACCTTCACATCATTTCTCATCAAACAGGGCTCATCTCCAAATCTCCAATTATTTGCTTTTAATACAACAAACTCTTCAGCTTTGTAGATGCTGTCTGTATCCATTTCCACAACTGCTGTTTATAATGTGCTCCCTCCAGATGACATTTCTGTTGTGAAACAGAGGAAAGCTTTTAGCTGAATTACTCTCTCTTCTCCGTGAGCCAACAACTGCTGTACCACCCAGCTGCGTGCGTGCTTCCCAGTGACCTCACACGACGGCTTCCAAGGCTGGAATATGAAGAACCGAGGGAAACTTCACAGCAAAACAGCTGATACTTGCTCTTTTTAGGAGCAGAGGTTATACTAATCACAACAAGTAATTGTAGAGGCATTGTCTGGATGAAGGCAATGCAAGTCCAGTGTCACCTTGTTCACACATCACTCATAACCCCGTCACGCTAAAATGCTGCGTCCTCCTGCCACACGGCCCCTCAGTGGCAAATCTCCCAAAACCAAACATTTTAAACTGCTGAAGCTTCACTGCACAGGGATTTCCTACAAGGACTGTCCTCCTGGATCCTCAGGTCTTTTAACTCAAGCCAACAAGTGCTGTTTGCGGGAAGGGCAGGAGAGATGTTTATTCCTAGGCAAACCCCAAGACAGATTACTCCTAGTGCTGAATTGCCAGCACCACGATGCCTACTCAGACTTCAAGAAAACCCTACCAACAGTTTGCTGCTCACCGCCCTTCCCCGGTCTTTGCTTGATTTTAAATCATTATCCACTCATCAACACCGCAGAGAGCGAGTATTTGCACAGGAGGTCACGTTACAAGATCAAACAGAGGAGTCAGCACAGAAGGGGCACAGCTGGCGGTGCACGGGGTGCTCGATGCTGCAGCACAGCCGGGGAGCTGGGACAGCGCTGCTCCTGCTCCTGCCCTGCCCTCAGAGCTCACTAATCTCTGCTGTGGAACCCCCACTGCTCTCGACTGTACTCTTTGCTTAACACGAGCACCAAGACTATTCCAGGCTAGCGAGTAATAGGATTAAAGCAGTCTAATCCCAGATGTTACTTACAGTTTGTCAGACAAGTCACGAATTGGTCCCCCAAGGTACGAGAATGTCACCATGAACTCAAGACCCAGGACTAACCCGCATAAGCTACACCAGGAGATGCCTAAAAACAAATATGATCCAAAGATAAGGGAGGCAATAAAATTCTGAACTGCATCTTGTCAAGAGGGAAACAAGTCCTCTAAAGGAAAAGCAGGAGTCCTTCAACATTTTAGTCTATGCAGGTGACAGAAGTGAAAAACACAAGGGCACCATTTAGCGATGTCTTTATAAAACAAACTAAATGAGCAGCTTTGCCTCAGAAGTCTCTGGAAGCGGGCACAGTCCCTATGCCAGCACCCTCATTCCTGTCCCTCAAGGTTTACACTCGTGACAAGTCACGTGCAAGCTTTCAGTGGTGACCTTGGGACACAGCAAGAATAAACATAAGGATTTCTGTTGATAAAAGAAAAAACATCCTCAACACAAATGAGATTTAGGGTATCAAACAGTAGAGGCAAAAAAGGATTTGACAGCACAAAGAACACTGGAAACCAGCTCGAGATCCTGCTTCAAGCTGGGAGCTTAGACCAAATCCTCCTCTACTTCACTTGCCTTGCTGACCACAGGACAGATAAGCCACGCATGCGACAGTGCAGAATAACCAGACACAACTGAGATGACACCAGGAGAAACACTAACATTAACTTAACACACCAGAGGAGTCATCTTGGGAAGGTTTCACAGCCACACCAGTCACAGCTGCTCAGGACAAACTGAGAACCAAAGGCTGTGCAGACAATACCGACAGGAAACACGACACTTCTGCAGGACTCTGCAAACAGTTGTTAAACTCTGCTGGTACCCTGAGCTAACAAACCCCACCCAGAGCAAGGCACAGGCTCGGTGCTATACCACGCTCAGACACCTTCTCATTAGGGTACAGAAGAAGGAGGCTGTTGTCTTAAAGTATCAAGTTTATACCTTCTATCACTACTGAGCAAGTTAGAGAGCGGCATTAGTTCTGTAAGCATAAACCAGCCATAATTTCAGTTTGAACTGGATAATAAAAAGTTCCTGACTTCTTAGGAAAAATCTCTTCTCAAGCAACCTTGTAATCACAGTTGAAGAACAGCCTGCTGTTAAGAAGGAACATGAAACAGCTAAAATACGATACTGTTTTCAGCAAAAAAAAACAAACCTTAACAGTCTAGAAAGTAATTTCTTGGTTTATATGCATATTTTAAAGTAGAACCAAGTGGACTGTTACAGTATTTACCTATTTACAAATTTCAGCTGAAAATGGAAATCTATTCATTCTGCCAGGACGGAACAGGAACAGCTACTTGGTTCTACACAAGAAGTGTATCAAAGGCAAAGTCTTCTATTTCCCAGACTTGTTTATTCAGAGTAAACTGTTTTCCATATTTTAAGAAAAAAATCCCTGAGTCTTCCACTTCCACATGTGTGACCTCCTGCCTGTACACACCAAGGGGATTAGTTTAACTTCCAGAATGCACTCAGTCTCCTTTTTATAACAAACATTAAACATGCAGACGTTTGATGCTGTGATTTGCTTCAATAAACATAGATTTTAGAGCCTGACGTTTCTGCTCTCTGATTTTACATCGGTACAGAGATGTTGTGAATAAAGCCTACAGCTGGATACAAATCTGCACTCTGAGAAAGTCAAAAGTCCTCCAAGGAATAGGATAGCTGCAGAAAACCAACCCAAGTATGTTTTCTTTCTCAGCTTAAATGAAGCAAAACCTTTGCTCTATCCAGCCATACGCAAGCTTTCAAAAAAAATCCACAGACCTTTCCCCAGATATAATCCCTTCTACTGTTTTCCTACACTGCAGTTAATGTTCTGTTCAGACACAGTTCTTCTGGTGTTTGATTAATCTCCTTGCAAGTTGTGAACTGACCCTGATCACACATTTGCAATATGCACACAGAAGATCCACCCTAAACCCAGCACAAGACATAAAGGTCTCCAAGAAGCCACTGTCAGTATCAAATTTTAAAAAATAAAATTTGTTTCTCCAGAACAGCAGCCTTCCAGCTATGACTGCTGGAGCTGGTGATTCTCAGAGAATCATGACCTTGAACACATTTAACTGGTAGTTCCCATTATGTGCTACAGTCACTCCTTTAAATGAAACCTAAAGTACATTTTCAAGCAAGGCTTAAAAGCAGAACTCGAGTCACCTAAGCAGTTCCACCAATATATCTACACCAGAGTGTGCAGAAAATCACCAAGTCATTAAACAAAGCCTCAGTCTGGTATCAGACAGCAAATCCATCTCTGCAAACGAAGTCCCCGGTTTAATTCCATAGCCAGGATCACTCTCCCTCCTCCTTCAGTCCACACACAGAAGCAAACAGCAGTCAAGGACAAGCAGAGATGCCACACTGCATCTGCATTTCTCAACACCCTGGAAACCTGCACCGGCTTCTTCCTGAATTGCACAGCAAGACACGAACAAGAGTTACGTGAAAAGCCAGACAGGTAAGTTTAAAAAATGGAAATGAGTTTACAAGCAGAAGATACTCCAGAAACTTTATTTACCCTGCAAGGAGGTAGTGGTAGTGGGAACTTTGATCACTCAGAAAAGGCCAGTATGAAAAAGAGGAATTTAAAAATGCATGTCCCTTCAGATTAACACAAAAAGACAGTTTCAGATCTAAAGCTGCTTCAAGTATAAAGTGGTCTACTGATGAGAAGAGCTTCCCAAAACTTACCACAACACGTATCACTGTAAACACAGGTGAGAATTTTCATAGAGTCCCAGAATGGTTTGGGTTGGAAGAGATCTTAAAGACCATCCAGCTCCAACCCCCTGATACAGGTAGGGACATCTTCCACTAGACCAGGTTGCTCCAAGATCTGTCCTTTTATTCTGTTTTCTCAAAAGGTTAAATTTAAGCAAAACTACAGCCTGTTTATTCAAGGATGTCCAACAGTCCACACTAAACAAAGCTCACATAAATCACAGTGGCTTCTTTCAGTACTGAAGCCTCCAAATTAACCAATTCATTTATTTTAATGGTAGACAATGGAAAATGTACAGATAAAATGCTGATAGCAATTTCAAAGTGACAACACCGAGGGACAGCCCTTAGAGTTTTGTTTAGTTAAATTTAAAAAATGTAATTTCGCATTTTTTGCGGAGATACTGCAAAACCCATTAAGTCTGTAAGACAAAGTCTTCCTCAGCTGAGGATGCACCAAGCTGCACCTCTTTGCTAAGGAATAGCAAACGCCAAGGAAGGCTTTGGTTAGTATGAAATATTCCATTTAAGAAACCCCATCCAAAACTGCCATACAACAAAGCATCCAATGTCAGGTACAAATCTTTCACTGCTACTGAACCCAGCCACTGACTACAGCTCGTGTCTCTTTGCTGGTCCTCCTTCAATTAACACCATTTTAATCAAGTTACTTTCCTGAGAGGTCACAGCTGCCCATCCCCACCACGCAGTCCCGAAGGAGGAGAGATTTAAGGGCACCGGGCCACTGCCACCTGCCTGCAGTGACAGTCACCCCCCGCAGCCAGGGGCCAGCTCCTGCACGCATCCAGCAGAGCCACGCAGGCTGGAACGACACTGCTGGAATAAAGTCTTCAGAGCACAATTCAAAGTAAGGAGACAAAGGGGCCAGAACATGAACCTCAAAACATTAACAGCACACCAGATAAGTCAAACAAAAGCTACTGACAAACGCAGTAACAAACACCCTGACACTATTCAGGTACTTGCGACTGCATTCAGCATCTCCTTAACTCCCTCCAGCCCCACGTTCCAAGAAATATATAATGAGCCATTAGTTTGACAGGACTTCAAACAAAGCTGCTTTCTTTTTTTCTTCAAAATGAATTAGAATATGAATGTTTCTGCTTCACCAAGAAATCCAGAGCCTTTTGTGAACAGATGATGCTGCGAGCAGATGTACACAAGCAGATTCACAATCAAGCAGATGATCTCTTCTTTACCAGCCATCTTGACCTGTCTGGCTCGATTTACATAAACTGTTTCTATTCACTACAACATTGATTATGTAAACCTCGACAAAATCTTAACCAAACACACGCTGCCACATCACTGACAGCACAGACGTAGCACAGTGCTGCGAGAAGGTTATTAGAAATGTGTTTGCTGCACCGACCGACACAAAACGCCTTGGGCTTTACTGGGGCTCACATGAAGGCACACACCGAGCAATCACAACTATTGCCAGACAATAAGGAACGTGCCCTGCTGGGAGAGCCACCTCCTGCCAAAAAAACGCCTTTCCCTCGACTTAAAAGTCAAGGTACGGCAACCCCACTTTAATACTGCTAAGGCAGAGTGAGAGCAAAAGATAAAGGGAAAGTTTTGTCATCTTAAAAACAGGAGCTCAGCAGTTTGCCAGGTATGCCAATTCCTTTGTTCATCATCCTTTTCACCACCTAATTTAAAAGTCTCACAGTTCAAGACACAAGTTATTCATCAACATCACAATCAAGGCTTTTTTTTAAAAAAAAACCAACCCACACAGTGTCTCAAAACAGCTTTTTCTTCTTTTTTTTTTAATCTAGCTGCGAGGCTGTGCTATCAATTTTAATCAGGCAGTTGTAACAGGAGCTGCAATACTACGCTTCTGCTGGTCCCCAGGTCTCAGTTTCACTACAGGGAGGAGAGTAGATTTACACTGTCTTATTTAAATGAAACTCCAGATTACAAGATTTTAATACAAAACAGGTATTAAGAGGTTTTTTTAGCACACTGAACAGCTTAAGCTGTTCCAAGAGTTCCTAGTCACAAACGTTGAGTCACCAAAAAAGAGAGAGATGTTTGCATTATTTATGGCACTACAGACAACATTTAAGACATCTCTGGTAGGACACGCAGTAATCAACTCCTGAAGTGGCAAATGGATCTTAAAACGTCAATCTTCGGTCTGAAAATTAAAAATGCGGTTAACTGAAGTCATGAGATCTGCTGGACTGCTTCCATCACGTTAACCTACCCCTACATCACACTCCCAGGCACATTGTGTGAGCAGTGACAGCCAATGCCCCATTGTTCCAGCGCTGCCACAGAGACCCAGCTCCCGTGCACAGACTTCTTGTTCCTGGCTGCACTGCAAGGACAGCAGGATCTGTTTGCGTTTTCAGTACATCTCACACCTACAGGATGCAACCTCAGTCGTTTTAGAGAACAGCTGAAACTCAGACAGGACCTAAATTCAGCCATATAGATTTTATTTAGATTTTTTTGGGCATGTTTCAACACACACAGTGAAGATCAAGAGCCCAGCAGAACCGATAAGCCGAGATCAATGCGTCCCCTTATTAAAGGCAAAGCACACCAGACTTTGCCAGGTTAAGATCAGAGCCAAAACATTTCATACTTCTGTACTTTCAACTGCTGCTAAAAATAGTAAAGCAACAAAAAGGAAAATGCTTCCAGCTGTGCACAAAGAGCCTCTGCAGCACAACATCAATTTATGCACTCTAATTTAATTAAAGATTCTGCATTATACTATGACTTTATTGTCAGACGCAGTGTTGCACAGCTGAGCTCACCCTCCATTTCCACAACTGAAACAGTAAGAACGTTTCTTTATTCAATTTAGTGTGATATGGGTATTTCTCACGAATCCAGGGACTTAAATTCAAGGATTTCAAGTACCAGCGACGCCACGTTCGTGGTAGCAGCTGTGTTTTATTCCACGGTAACTGCATCTTGACCCAGTCTCGTGACAGGAAACATTCAGCATCCCTTAAGGAAAAAAGGTGCACTACTGGATACGAGTACCCAGCCTGGACTGCTCTTTTTCAAACAGTTGTTCTGCAAAGGTGAACACGGCTCTTGATGAAAGGACCGAAACAAAATAAAAATCCTTAAGAAACCAGAATAGGGTTTTCTACGACCTTGCAGCAAACATGTACCAGATTCTGGGGAAGGCTGAGTAACGCAGCGAGGCTCTGACTGTTCTGCTTCGCGGCTGCCTCGAAACCTTTCTGTTGTGTTTAGGACTAAAAAATTACTCCATATAACCATACGTTACCACGTATTAAACTACCAAAATTAAGCATCTCTTCTAAGGTTCGCGAGGGCTCTCAGCAAGCACGGCTTAGACGCTTCTCCCTCATCTGCTTCCGCGGCGCTCAGCAGAGCGGCTGCGAGCTTTAACAGCAGGGCAACAGCGTAATGCCAAGCGGATTACTTTAAGATCCATATCAAGCCGAGAAAATAAACATTTCCACGACGAATCTGGATATAAGTGCTTCGGCCTCCTCCTCCCGTCTCCCCCTCCCGCTCCTCATTCCAAAGTCATCTCCGTGCCATCTGCAAGGAGGACGCCGTCTCCCGGAGCCAGCGGCCGAGGGACGGCGGCACCGGCGGAGGGACGGGGCCCGCAGCGGGGAGCGGGGGGTTTGTGTGCCATAACCCCGCACCCCCGGGCCCCGCATGAAGTTTCTTCCCCAGCCCCGCTGCGACCTCGATGCCCGAGAGCGGCCGGACCCCGCTCCGCCCGTCCGCCCGCCCGTCCCTCCGGCACCGGGCTCGCGCAAGGGCCGCGCCGCGGGGGCCGCTCAGGCACCGGCAGCACCCTCCATCCATCCCTCCCTCCTCGCTCCCCGCAGGCAGCGGGACCCCGCCCCATCCCTCCTCACTCCCCTCAGGCAGCGAGACCCTCCCCCCCGGGGCAACGAGAGCCCTCCATCCATTCTTCCCAGCTCCCCTCAGGCACCGGGACCCCGCAACGGCCGCACCGCGCGCCCCGTAACGCACCGGGACCTCCCCCACTTCACTCCTCCATCCCTCCTCACTCCCCTCAGGCAGCGAGACCCTCCCCCCCGGGGCAACGAGAGCCCTCCATCCATTCTTCCCAGCTCCCCTCAGGCACCGGGACCCCCTCATGGATCCCTCGGGCACCGGGATCACCCCCCGCCTCCAGCGGGCGCCCCGCGCACTCGGCCGGCGGGAAGGCGGGAAGCGCCACGCGCCCCCTCGCGCCCCCCTCCACCTCCGAGCGCTCCCTCGCAGCGCGGAGACGCGGCCGGCGCTGAGCCGGAGGCCGGGAGGGGAGCAGCCCCCGCCGCCCCGGGACCGC
>VWPU01017548.1:0-189560 GCA_013398955.1 Callaeas wilsoni
AAGTTCTTTCCGTTTTATACAGAAACTTAGCTTTCTTTGCCCCTCTGGTTTTAAACTGGCTCGTAACAGTTCTTCGTTCATGTCCAAACATTCACATTAGTACAAGAATCATTCAAATATAGGACAACTATATATACCTACCTAACTAAACTTAGATAGGTATCAGCATTGCTTGGAGATGGTATTGGAATTTTTGAGTCGCCGAAACTTTCCAGTGCTTTTGATGATAATTTATATTTTTCTTTATAATTATCTGATTTTGTTTTGAAACATAATAATGAATTTTAATTAACATGCCTAAACTTTACATGCTAACCTTATACTTCTTTGCCTAATCCTTATTTTCCCCATTTGAAAAAAAGAAAAAACCAAATCAAAAAACAAAAAGAAAAGAAAAAAAGAAGGGAAAAAAGCAAACTCTAGCTATTAAATCTTCCCAAGGTCATCGCCTTGTGTCTTTTTCTGCTCCTCAACAAAGTACTCATTTTTCTTAGCTTCCTGTCAGTGTACCATGATATCCTTCACATCTGCCTGTGCCTTTGCTTTTATTAACAGAAAATACAGCCATAGCTTTAGTGTCATGTGTACTATAAAGACAGGATTTTCAAGAGATTTGACAACTCTCATATTTTCCAAAGTATTCTCTATGTAACACAGAAACCGTTTATTACTGCTAAGTAGTGACTGTCTCTCCAGCTTGAATAATGAAGTCCTCTAGGTCAGTATTTTCTACAAGGATCCATTTAAGGAAGAATTCCTCTTCAGTCCAACACTAAAACAATGGGTGTCATAATAGAAATCTATGTATTATCAATCTTAGATGCCACTATAATCAATCTAATTCTCTGGGCAATGAAAATACAATATGTTATTGTGTTAAACTAAGAATTTTCTTTTTCCAAAATGTTTATAAAAAACATAATAAAATTATTTATAGAGACCAGCTCTGCTGTGCAAGGTAGGATAAATTTAACCTTCTATGAACTGCAGCTTTCAGCTGCAGGAGATTTACATCTGTTACCTGTAAAACAAATTTCAACAAGGTGCAGAAACATAGTTTTTGAGAATTATGCAGCACCCAAGCAAAACATTAAGACCTTTCACTTTCACAGTATTTTTTCTATACAAAAATACCAAATTTACCACAAATTTAAAAATTACTCAACATTAACATTAGCTTTAATTAGGTAATTTTTACAAAATTATGGAATACAAAATTTGAGAATAAACTTTCATACAAATAATTACAAAATAACTGGTGCAATTTTAACAGAAGCTGCTGTAAGCAATACCCAGCACAGACATTGAATTAGAAATACACCAACCTTACAAACATTAAAATAATGAATAATCTTATGAGCAATCCTGCAAAATTCAGTTATGCATATACTTAACCCTTTTTGTTTTCATCTTGGAGGATTGTTCATCTCGTAAAATGAGATTTTTACTATCAGTGGTTAGTTAAACGTGTTTGATAGACTTGGTTTGTTTCAGATCACTTTATTTTAGCAACGTAAGTACTCTACTAATGCAGAACACAAAACAAATAATGGATCACAATTCCGTAGCTTTTTGCTTGTATGCTATTTGGACCTGTTCTCTATCTGCGTTAAAGAAAATCAAACTGTACAATAGTTAGTCATAAGACGGATTCCAAGGTCAAAATTAAATTTATAAGTCTGCATTGAAGTGAACTCTACTGTTTCTAGTTTTAATTATACGGGACAGTGTAAAAGGAATGCTAAAATCAAACAATAATTAAAACAGTTTTGAAACAAAAGTACTGGATGAGTCTTACTGAAATTGCATCTAAAAACATCATTTGCATGCTTTTAAGTCTAAGCCTGGTGTAATTGCACAGCATTCTCTGCTGCATGATTCATATTCAGGAGCCAGATTGTCCTCCCAGTGCAACATAAATAGGTTCTTCAATTATTGTCAGGCTGTAAACAGGACTGGAATAAAAATATACACATGGAATAGGAGGAGAACTGAGAATGGAGGAGAGAAGTGCTGGTCATTGGGTTCGTCTTGCAAGATCCACTCCAACTAGACCATTTCTGACGACAGTGTAAAGCTATTCTAGTATTCCAGAGCATAAAGATTTGTTCTATTTGCTTGTAGTTTCTACTAATCATAGAATAATTAAAGACTCTTAGCAAACTCTCAGTCGCTGGTGTTCTTTACACTGCTTCCTCCACATCTCTTTTTTGTCATATTCTTCCCCAAGAAGACCCATTCAGGGCTAAACTCTTAGCATCACTAATATTAAATATACCACGACTACATATGAAAAAATAGTGCCCTTCTGAGTAACTATGCAGAGGAGCTGCTATTTCTCCTTTGTCAGGGTGAGAAGAAGCATTCACTAAGATCAAGAAAAAAAATTTCTTGACATTAGCTTAATTTTTGGTCTTTAAAGTACATTAAAAACTTAACTAATCTCCTCAACACCTCTCTCAAGTCACTTGTGCTGTACAGATGTGCAAATTGACCCGTGGAACTTGAGGGACTCACCTAAGAGCACATAATAAGTATGTATCTTAATCAGAGTTAGATTTCAGAAGCCTCCTGCCTGAGCCTCTGTTCATATTTTGATGCTTTTCAGTATGAATAAATTATAGGTTCTCAAGAACAAATGTGAGAGTGAATAAATAAGTTATAGGGAGACATGATCATAGCCCAGTCCTGATTCACCCTCAAGGCTTGCTCATTTCTACATAGTACGCTTTGTAGAGTCTTAATATCTCAGAACAAATGTGGTTTTAAATGTATACTATTGAGAAAATTCAGGTTCTCCTTAGGACCATGAAGGAAAACCTGCACGAAGTATCCTCTTGCCAGTTGACTCTAGAATCAATTTAATTTGGAGGCACAGGGTTTTCTCCTCTATTTCTGTTTTTGAAGGTGCTATGTCTGCATAAGATTAGTCTTAGAGATTCTGCATGTGCAAACGGGTTTGAAATGCAGAATGAATGGACACAAGTGCATTGGGCACCTACATTGATGAATACATACTCATTCTATAGGAAATTCAAGCTGTTAAAACAGTAGCCTTTGTCTAGTTGAAGTTCTTGTTCATCTAAAAATAATCAAGTGCACTGAAATCACTGTAAAACTAAAGGCTGAAAAATTAACAAAATAACAGTCTGCTTGCTCCCTAACACAGAAACGCATAAACATTTTGTAAATTTAGATTAGTTTAATTTTTTTTCTTCACAGCACAAATGTCCTAGCAAAACAGGTCCAAATTCTGCTCTCTGTTTTCCAGATCTTCAGTGGCCTTTTTTGACAGACACAGGAAGTACTTTCTCTTCTCAAGGAACAGATCTTTGTGCACATATAAAGAGTTTTCTTTCTCTAATGAAAGTTATCCAAATACCCCCAAATTAAAATCCATTAGGTAATGTTGTAATTTGCCTTTCCAAAATACAGGTTAGAAATCTGTACTTTTCTGTCACTTTGTCAGTTCCGGAAAATTTGAATTTAGGTGCATGTTTTATAATTGTTTGATATAAAATCACCGTCTTGTCTACTTATTCCAAGCTGGGTACAGTGGGCAGCTGACTGTTCAGACAAGAGCTCCAAGAGGGAAACTGACTCAGATGTTACTAAAATACCCAAAGCAACAATAAAAGTATCACACAAGAATTTACAAAATGAGACTGACCATTAAAATTTATAGGAAATTTTGTTGAAACTACTATATAAAATACTTCTAATCAAAGACTCCATGAAGTAAATTTCAGGCTGCCTGATTCCTGAGGGAGAAAAAGTCACATGAATTAATTTTAGCTATTTATACAGAATCATTTAACTATAACATAGTATCTATAACTAGATACTGTTCTTGTTTTCTGTCTTCAAAGCTACAGTTTCCAAGAACTGTAGGACTCTAAACATTTCACAATAGAATGTAATGCTATTTCATAAAACCTATTAAAAAAACCAAGAAAAATCCAAAAGATTGATTCAAAACTTTTGTGACAGCACCTACCTTGTTCTAACCACAAATATTACAATACAGTAGATAACATAACAAATCGGTCAGGTTCTTTCATGAGGAGGGAGATGGGAATATTATCATATTTTGGATGATGATGACATTATTAGTACAAGAACTGGGAAGAAAACACTTTTTGACTAACTATCATACTGTTTTCTGATGTATATATAGTAGAAACAGTATAGTACAAATAATAGGGGAAAAGAAACACATAAAGTGGCTATTTAATTCTTCTCCATGCACTTTGCCAGACTACCCCTCTGTCTAGGGTCAATGTTACATTTTGTTTTCCATATCAAAGGCTATGTTTTTAAAAAGCTTTTACCCTTTAGGACCAAGACAAACTTTGGAGCATCTCCCGGTGGATACAGGTAATATCTCTGGCTTGCTCTAGTCCTGCCTATTCACATTCCATGTGTGATCTTTGATAGAAAATAGAAAAAAGAGCATTAGCCGAAAGAATTACTCTGTGCTTTTTGTGTTAGATTGAACAATTATGCATCGATAGGTAATACAGAGAAAGGACACCCTCAAGACACTTCTCATTTGTGTTTTCTCTTTGCTCAAAGATCTTTTTTTATTCCATCACTATCTATATTAAGATCAGATTCTGACCTTTTTTAAACTAGTGCAATGTGGAAGAATCCCACTCTCTTCATTTCATGGCTTGTCTTCCTACTTACCATAGTTTTCTAATGCTTCAAATTGTTCTATAATATTATAAATATTTAAAATAGAAAGTTAGGTCATACATGTTAGGTCTAACATGTACAATTTCAGCATCTGGCCTGTATTAATAAATACTGTCACCCTTTATGTAAAATTTCACCCACAATAAAATTTAATCTAAGCAAAATATATATCGCTGTATTAGTCTAAATTACAACTGATAGTAATTACGAACTGAAGCAAGAATAGAGGACGTAATCATGTCAGAATATCTCCATTGCCTCAAGATATGTAAAAGCAACTAATATGTCAGCCTGGCTCTTGCAAATGCACTAGCTACAGCTCTTTTCATTACACCCTCATATGATCTAATTTTGTCACAGGCCTTGACTAACCTACAATAGACACTGTAACTCAGATCACAATATATTGGAATTCAGTACATAGTATTTTTCTAAACAGGAAGAAAGGAAAGAAGAATGCATATTAGAGGGAGTGCTTGGTCAGCTGGTTGCAGTGTTCACTTCCAGTGAATGTCGGAAGAAATTCCTGGTATTGTATATTATTTGTAGTCAGGTGCTGAAGAAAATATCTGAATTAGAACACAGACACAAACTCTGTAATAATTTAAATACTATGTATATTAATATTACATATGATGAGTCTTATATTCTGTCTGTGTTTGAAACTGGTTGCAATGGAAGGAATTGTAACTTGGCTCAGTCAAGATGTACTGGGTACAAAACTCCAATGAGAAAAACTTGAATGTAATGAATGACATGTCTTATACCTTTCTATATTTTCCTTTTTTCCTCTGTCAGGACTCAATGTGATTTTGGAATACAAGAAATAATTTTTAGATTACAGTAAGATTCTTAGTAATCTCAATGATGAACGGTATTTCAGTAATCATCTTGTCGATGAACAATATCTCACTTGTTGTGAAATTATAATTTGTGGGACCAGGACAAGGCTGAGTGCTGAGATTCCCACCCCTGCAGAGTTTGAACTCATTGAATCTCCAATATGCTCCCCACCCAAGCACTGCTGGTCCAAACTGGGCAGCAGTCTCATCTCTTGTCAAGAAATGGCCAGAGTTGGGAAAGAGATTCATTCCCTTTGGCTTTTTAATTACTTACTGTATCTGAGCACATAAAATGTTCCAAGGATTCTTGGTTAAGTATTGTTTTATTGTCTTCTTCATTTGCTGGAATTACATGCTGAGAGATTCAGAAAAGACAGAAGAAAGAAATATGAAACTTCATGGGTTTTCTATCTTTATCTTTTAGATCTATTTAACAGATTTAGTTTTAATTTTCCTCTTATTTGTTCTTAAAAATGAGAATGAAGTATATAAGCAAAAAAAGTAAGTTTTTAGCAGAAATCTGCAAGGCAAATATGTATGCTGGACTTGTATCCAGCAGAGTCCTTGTCTCTTGTGGATCTCTACTCATTTTTACTACAGCAGGGTTGGAACGTACCTGTACATGAACAGAGGAAATGAGGAAGAAGTACCTTTAGTAGGTTATTATTGCTTAAAATAATAAAAAATTTGGTAAATTCATTAAATAAACATGGTCATGAAATCTGTATAACATTTCTTTTAAAAATCAGTATATGCATTCTAAACCCTAACAGCTGAACACACACAGAACTTATACTTACAATTTTCAGTATTTCTTTAGACTTCTAGCTTTTCCTAATAGTATTTTAATAAATCATGGCAACTGATAGAAGAAAACTTTACACAGGAAATAAATTATTTAACTGAAAGTGTTATAATAATTGGAAGAATTTCATGAATCATATGAACCATAATGAACTAACACTATTGATTTGGCAAAAATATTTTTCCTTAATAATAATCTTCTATTTTATTTTCATTGAACTCTTAATGGTGAAAATGAAGGTAGTTATTTCAGAGTAATAAATAAATAGGGAACTCTGCCACACTTTTGGAAATCGATTCTCAGCATTCTAGATAATAATTTTTCTACTAAGTAGCTTTTATTGAGGACTAGCTCCCTTACAAAAATCCCTATCACACAATAGATGGAATATTTAACTATATGTTTAGAAAAAATTTGAAACATTTGATTGCATGCATTACAATGTAAATGCCTTCTAAAATATTGGATCTTGTTCTTCCATTCAAAGAAGTAACTGCAGCTGGAGAAGTTATAAAATTACCTAATGCTTGCATAGTAACCAGTTTCCAGCTTTTAATAATATTTTATTTTACCTACATTATTCAGGCTGAAATCCTGCATGATTTTCAATGCTTTAAGACATCTTTCAAAGCACTTGGAAGAGATTGCATCCCCTTTCAGCCATCAGGCAAATGTTGGTGGTTTCACTGATGTTTTCAAAATATTTTAAGGTATTCAATAATTTGCTTTGGAAGAAAAGTTTCATGTTTAGATAAAAACTAGTCCTGAAGGAAATAGTTTTGGGGGTTATTTTCTTTAAAATTTGTCTTTAATTAAAACATCTAAGTTACTGATTCCATATACAAAATGCAAACTTGCATCTAATGATATTAACTGTTCCACCCTTACAAGTGGAATATATAGCATGTATACATATAGATATAGATATATGTATACAGTATATTAAATTTATATATGCTATATATATATGTGCCATATATATATACACATATAAATATATGTATGCGTGTATATATATATATAAAATATAAATATATATATATATTCACACGTACACTATATATATATATATAAACAAAACAAATTATATGTAGAAGGCACCAGAAACCGTATAAGACCATGTAGAAACCTCTATACCATATGGAAGGCTCTTCAGGACTCCATCCCAATAACCCAGCTCTTGATACTCAAATCATTAAATGAGAGATTCAACATCTAAAAGAGAAGAGAATTGACTGTGCGCACAAGCATGGTGTAGGCAAATGTTGTCATCACCGGGGTTTTATAACAAGAGTGATATCATTTAATACAGATCCATCATCTGGATCATTTACGATAGAAAACATTTATAGCTTCATTTTGGGACGAGAATTCTTGATCTGTACAGTAGCTGTATGCATGCAGAGAATTGCTGGAAAACCCATAAGGTGAGAGTAACACCTTTTATCTTAGTCATGTTAATGCCCTACCCCCCGTCCAAAGCAGGGCGCTAGAGCCTAGATCTGCACCCTGTGGGTGGTTAACCAGGGTTCAGTGTTGTCATCTCCACTACCGCTCATGAGATTTTTGGTAACATCTCTTGACAGTGCTCCAACACCTTTACCAAAAGTCATTAGCAGAACTTGTGTTAATGTTTATAGATATATTTCTGACCAGACTTCAGTCTTTTGCTCTCTGGCTGATTTTTCCTTATGCTTTATTCACTTTGCAGTGATTACTGTGCAGTCTTGCATTGCTGCATTAACAGGCTGACAAGCACGCTTCCACCTGACCTGCAGTAGCATCATTTCAAAAGGCTTCGCAAACCTGGAGAGAATTCCTGAGACTAAGTACTCTCTGCTTCTGTCTTTTGGTTGCTGTACCAGCTGACACTACTCTCTAAAACGTCTCTTCATTGCTGAAATTGCCAATACTCACTTCATAAAGTAGCTTTTAACTCAGAAAAGCCCTTCACCTCTCAGGTACTTTTGAACTTTAGATTAGGCTTCTGGATGTTGCAGGACCATAATCAAGTACTGCTACAGCACAGGAGTAGGATGTTTTTGTATCTGTCAATCTGTAAATGGAATATAATCTATATTCACAATATTTAAAACAGAAGAACTACATTTAAAAGAACAGAAATAAAACAAAAATCACATTCACAGTTATATTTACATGAACATAGAGACAGTTGGTTTTCCTATATGTTATTTAGTCAGCATAATTTAAACATTTACACAACCTAATCCTAGGATTCATTTATAAGTATAACTCCACCCTAGGTTCCAGTTCCCCCTGCTTGTGGAAAAGCATAGGTTTAGGCTGCTACATGGCTTTTGACCTATTTGGAGTCAGATAGCCTCATTGCCTATAATAGATAACTAAATCAGAAGCACAATTTCAACATAAAGATTGACTGTCAGGAAAGCTTTTTAAGCTATTTTAAGCTACTTTGTGAAAGAGCTGTTTGCTGTCTCTTATTACCAATTATCCTCATACTTTATTTAACTGTAAACAAAATTTTAAACTTACCAGAGTGGAAATGTTCCCTACCACCTGCTAGGGCAGTAGTTCTAACTGCATTTATCTTTGTACCTGTTGTCTATCTAAATATTAATAAGTACATAAACTACAGCAGTGTACACAGCTTTTTGCTTGCTCTAAAGAGAAACTAGACAGTGCAAGACAGCTTTGGATCATAGAAGGCTGATAGCGAATACTCACTGAAAAAAAGTATATAGGAAGTCTTTCTATAGCCTGAAACTAGACACAGATATGTCCCTAAAAGTGGAGTCACCTAAACATTCCACTTTTCTACCAGACAATATTGTCTCTGTAGTATCCAGTTTTTTTAATAGCCCCATTTTGAAGAAAATGGGCAAGCTTTATCTACCAGGCCATTCCAAATCCATCTTCCCCTCATTTTCTACCTATCTAAAAGATTTCAATTTCTCTGCTTTGTATAAAACCTTGTCTATTAATGATTTGGTGTTAGTAAAGTAATTGATGGAGATTGATTGTATTAGAATTTCTCTGTCCATTGTAAAAGACATTTAGATGAGTATGGAACACCAGTGAATCAAGTCCACAAAACTTCCAGCAACTTTTTTATTTATGTTCAGATAAATTAGTGGGAAAGGAAAAGAAGAGAATGGAAGGCGAAAAGAAATGGTACTTACTATTTATGCCTTGGGATTTTAGCTTTTATATTTTCCATATATTTGTAATCCTGCAATTCTCTAGTGTATAACTCTAAACTCCATATAGAATGCTAGCAACTGCTTTCCTATTTCGGTCAGACACAACAATTCCTCTCTAGGCCTGGGAATCAAGCAAACCTTACTGTCTTGGGCCCCAAGAAATGTAAACAAAAGTAAGTTGAGGGGAACAAACTTGGGGTAAATGACTTAATTACCTGAACCTGTAATTGGAAGATTAACTCCCAATATTCAAATGGACCAAACTTATAAAAGTATGAAAACCCAAGACCTGTTGTCCATTTTTTGGGTGTAGCCCCTGGAGATGCTTCGTCTGCCCGAAGTGTACCTGAAAGCCCTTCAATAAATATAACTGCTTTTTATTCTCTTAATTTTGTCTGGCTGCTGTTTTTAGGTAACTCCAAAAGGCATCACTATGATTCTTGCTATGGTTATATTAAGTCATTACAGCAAGAAGAGAAGCTGGAGGGTCACCATATTGATAATAGGACAGGAGAAAATAGGAGATTCTATCCTTACTTGTTTAGTTTATATTATACAATATGACATTTGTTCTGGAGACAAATTCGCAAGAACAAAGTACAGTTGTCTTAGGAATTAAAGCACATTTTTATTTCAATTTTCTAGTAAATTATGTAAAACATAACTAAACTTGATTGCCTTAAGTATTTTCTTAATCTCTATAGTCTATTAATAAGGAATCAGGAAAATAATTAAAACTGAATTCAATTTGAATATAGTAGATGTCTGACTAAGCAGGTTGCTTAGAAGACTTAAAACATTTATGCAGTATCAGCAAATAGCTTATTGTACATGAAAACATAAAGAAATACAAGCTTCAGTTGACACACATATACTAAGCAGACCATTAGGAGTTAACAGCTGTAGGCTAGGTCTAATTCAGTATTAGATTCACACATCTTAGCTTTTTCTTTTTCCAGAATCAATATCTGCAAATAATAAATGAGATCCCAAAGGGTTGAGTTAAGCTCCAACTGTCACAGAGTAACTCTGCAATTGGTCATTGACTCAATAATGCAGGTGAGCTTCTCACTGTAGAACATCTTTAGCACACTATAATAGAAAATTAATAGCGTTCAAATCAGCAGCAGGGTTACCCTAAGGATTACATAATAGCTTGGGTTAGAACAATCATCTAGCTCCAAGAAGTGTAAAATGTCATAAAACTAGAAAGATATAGAATAGCTCCTACATTAGGAATAATTTGTGTAGTGTACACTGACTTTTTTAAAACACATTAAACAACAAAGATCCACATTATAAAAGTGTAGAGCTGAAAATATTGCCAGCAAACCGCATTGCAGTGGTGTCCATGGGAAATATGAAAATCATATATCACTGTACTGTTAATAATAATATAAGGCTGTAGAATTCAGTTTACTACTGTATTAATACAGGATTCATGTTAGCTACAGTAACACTATAATAAAAAATATAAAAATACCATGTCCACAAATGCATATGTAAGGTACTAATATCTAATAATAATAATAATAAAAATAATAATAATAATAATAATAATGCTTTTCCAGATTGCAGATAAAATATGAAGTATTCCTCACAGACTGTATAGATTCTTTTATGTTTTACTATAGTACTTTGGAACATGCTATATCGAGGGATTATTTTTATTCAGTAACCAACTTAAGTGTATGAAAAATTATATGAGGCTTATTTACAATAGAATGGTATGGTAGCAATCTAACAGCATTAGAGACTAATAAGCACCTGGAGACAAAAACAGCATTCTCAGAAACCTAAAGCAACATCAGAAAACTTCTGCACTGCACAGCAAAAATACCTGTCTCCCTGAAAGAAACAATATGCTGCATAACATGTAATATAATATCAATTATTTATTTAACCACTTTTCAGTAGCAGGTATCACTTTGCACAGTTAAGGGCCCAGAGACAAAATTGAAATAGATTTGATTTCTTAATCTGTGTAGCACTTGAGGACACGTAGACACTACAAGCAGAATTCCTAAGCATTAAAGACGAAGGTTCTGGCATTGATAGAAATTTAAATGGAAAATGCTTTCCACAATATTTTGAAAAAAAATAAGCATAAAACCTTCAGACTCCCCAGAGTTACCGGATTGATTCAGTTAATTTACTAAATAAAATAGTGACTTCAGCTTGTCTCATTCCAATGCTGAACTACAAAATATACTCACTACATGATACTGACTGTCCCATTTCCAACTAGAAATTATATATTTCCATTTCATCTCTCAAACTTTCTGCATAGGTACCTGCTGCTCCAAATTTAGATAGAACCTGACACACATATCACGGTCATTATAACATCGAGTTCAGACTTACCCATGGGCTGCCACCATCCCATACATCGCCATAGAAAAAGCAGCTCGTGGCATTCCCTGCAGGCTACTTGTCTTACTTTTCAGAGGAATAATGTCCTCACCCAGCTTGGCACCAGCTGTAGGAATAAAAGATTGGAGTGGAGAATAAAATCCTCTGCTGCTCCGGTGCCTTCCCTGTGGCTCTTTTTCATAGTGACTTGTGCCATACACAAAATGGCACCTCTCTTTAAATGCGGAGAGGTCCAGGCTTTATATACCAGGCATGAGAATGTGAGCATACCACAAAACACTAGTTCCTTATCATGCGCTTGTTAGCTTGTCCAATCTATGGCAATCACTTTGGTCCCAGGGGTTGAAAGACACAAGACGCAGGGAAAAAGGAAAGCAAAAGCTGAAGAAAGATCAATACTGCACTGTGAAACAAGAAATGTAGGCTATTTACTTTTCATTGATCTGATGATGCAGGAGAAACACCTCAGACTGGCATTAAATTGAGGGAATACATCTTCTGTGTTTTTTCACCTCAAGGTCAAGAAAGAGTCAAAAAGAAATTAGAACAAACAGAAACTAATCACAGGAGTAAAATAAAACTATTAAACCACATTACAAATCCACAAGGAAACATAACTAAATATCAGGCTGAATAAGGTTCACAATAAAACAAACACTGCCAGCTCTTATCAGTTTCAACTTGCATCTGGACCGAATGCAAGAAAAGTGGCTGTATGAGGCAGTTTAACACAAATCAAAGTATAATGTTAGTGCAGAGGCCTCTAGAAAAAACTAAAAATCTTCCCTCATAGAATTAGAAACATCTATATGACTCACATCGAAAACAGATGTATGTGTTCACTTGCATTAATTTATTTAAATAAAGTTTTACCTTTTCTGGTGTTAAAAGGAAGGGAGAGGCATGCTTAGACTACTTGTTTACCTTACCTTAAAAGATATGTAGAGTACATATAGAAATGTTAATTATCGTGATATGAATTTGAAGGGTTGTAGGTGAGAAAAAAAGATTACAACTGAGTAATTCAATAGGCAATCACTAATGTAGTTAGAACACTACAGACTATCAAATGTTGCTTTAAGAGACCAGAGCAAAAAGACCAAATGTCTGGAACTGAAACTTGTAAACAATTTGTTAACAGTCCTTCCAAGTTTATTCAGATATTTGGTTAAAATTTTCTCCAAACGAAATCCTAATCAGTGCTCCTTAATTTGACAAAATGTACAGCACCTCAAAAAACCATGAAAGTGACTTCGCTTTCATAAGCAATTATCAGAATTGTGTTAGTTCATGGAGGTGAGAAATAAGTATGCTAAAAGACCACCTCCTTCATAACTGGGAGAATTGCAGAGAGAATTCTCATGTGGAGGGGCAAATAACCATTTAGCATTCTCCAAAATCAGGAAAAAAACAATGATGTGGTCTCACACAAAAAATACTGAAAAAATAAAGGAAAGGAGTCAGAGAAAATGAAGACATTGTCTTCTATCTTCATTTCTTATTCTTATAGAGGATAGGTATACACCTGCTAGACAAGGTAGAAAATGAAGCCTTAAGAAGGAGGTGTTAAGTTCATACTCTCTCTTTGACATTAAGGAATTGTTTTATTGAAAAAAATTTTCATTCTTAGTGGTTCCTTGGTGTATTTACAGCTTAAATACAAAGCCTTTTAGTGTTGAAGTATACCACCATACTTCTGCAACGGATAAAACAAACATAATTTCACTAGATGTGGCATTCAGAGCTAGAATCAAATGACAAATTAGGGAAAATAAGAGTAGCAAAGTGTGATATATATTGCAATTATTAATTTATTATTTTCAGTGTAAAGCATTTGTAATTTTGTCAGTAGCTATTATCTAAAAAATAGTTTTGCCTTAGAGAAGAAGTTTGAAAAGAATTGCCATGGATCACACCTTTAGATTAGAAGTTAGGAAGAGACAGGAAAACACTGAAAATATTTTCCATTTGTAGTGAAAACTAGGGGTTTTAACATCAATTTAATGTTAGTAGAGATACTTTAAATTAAAGGTTATCTATGAGAGTTTGAACTAGAAGAAATGCTCAGTGTGGCACACATTTTCGAACACTTTTTTTTTCTGCTCATTTTCTTCCTATCTTTTATTGTTGAATTCAGTTTTTGGGGTGAAGGTCTTCTGTCAGTATAGGGTTTTTTTAGGACAGATTCAATTTTAAGATCTAACACCACAAAATAACACTCAATACTCTTTCCCCTTGCTCAGAGAGGTGTGTACCTTGATGGAGATTTGCACTTCAGAGTAACCAACTTTTCTGTGATTAGACATGAATTTTGATGGGAAAATTCAACCATGTCTCCTTTACAAGACTTTCCAGAGATTTCCTTCAAATTAGGAGACACCACAAAGGGAATTTTCTGTTCCTATATCAGGTTGAAGATAACTTTCTGTTTATATCCCACGGTGTCTGTTGGTGTAATAACACATCCCATCTTCTTAAAACTTAACTTTGAAGAAAGCGTAGTCCTCAAGCTGAGCTTGTTTGGAACAACTGCTTCAAGTTAATTTTCTAGAAGTATTTGAATGTACTGATTTCCTCAAAACTTCCTTTCTTTTTCTTTTCTTTCTAGTCTTTTGACAATAAACAAAAACCCCAAATCCATCAAAGTTTACACGACACAGCATTCTCCACGAGAAGTCTTGCCAGAACAACGAACATAGCCTGCCAAAACAAGGCAGCCATTAAAACACACACAGAGGTCCCACACTGAGACATATGTTAGAAAATGAAAACTATGTCAGGGAAACCATGTTCAAGCACCAGAACTTACTGATACAAATAAACGGCAGAAACTGGTATTTCCAGGTAAGCATTCGCCACAAAGCAATCACTCCCTTTCTTGGTCTTCTAGACAAACTTTTAATCAAACATGCAGAATATCTTAAGTTAAAAAGATGGGAATTGAAATTCATAATTCTGGTAAACGCTGAAAAACAGGAAAAGAACCCCAGATTTGAATGTGGTTTAAATCTGTCCATGTCACACCTGCCTTCTGCTCATCTTGCATGTCCTCTTCATCTTGTTATTTCTGTTCTTCAAGTGTTCATTTCTTTTCACGCTTCCCCTTCATATCACTATCATGCCATAAGTAAAACTACCCAATTTTTCAAAGCACTTTATTAACATATTAAAATTATATCAAAACAAATAGTTCTTTATTCCTACTTCACTTGAAGTTTGTTTAGATTTGCACCAATACCATAAATGGATTCAATACCTGCTTTTTTTTTTGTATTTGTCACCATCAACAATGGATTCAATTTATACGAAGCAATTACAGCCTTTATCTTTAGATTACCAAAAGGCTTTATACTTGTTTATGTCAGAATGTACAGAATTTAACAAAGTTTATATTCTGAATGGAAAGATTTTTCAGTAAAATACACAGATAAATGTAATGACAATAAACATAATATGTATTAATATAGAAATATAAATTAATAAAGGTAATGAATATAATAATATATGTTCATATATATATGTATGAAAATATGAATGTTGATTACAATCCAGACAGAGATCTTCATATCAAGTGCTTTCCAAGGTAATTTAATGATATTTTCTCTGAAAAGCTTCTCTTAAATAAATATATTTGCAGTATTGCTTTAATATTTCTTGGGAAAAAACCTAGAAAGATAATTAATGCATCTAGAGCTAATGGAACAAAGAAATTCTTAGATTCTCTAAGACAATATCACTATTATTGGAACTATTTAATAAATATTTATGTTCAAACAAAAATATATTAATGTGTAAAACTATTAGACTAAAATAAAATTTTAATCAGCCTTAAAACAGTTACCTTGAAGATAAAATGTAAATCCAAACAGTTAAAGAATAATGACTATTGATAAATAACTTATCCATGAACTTTCGAAGGCTGTAAAATTTCCAAACCAAAGGAAACATCTGAATTATTTCAGCTAAAAACAAGCAAAGAAGAAATATATATATGCAGTTTGTCACAGATTATAGTATGATGGGTAGTAGGGCAATTATTTTATACATGTAAAAAGAAACAGTAGGCATGTGTCAAAACATTTACACAACTTGTAGGATAATAATGTACATTATAAAAGTGAACATTTTATAGCAGGCAATACAGTCTACCATGTAAAAACAGAGATAAAGATATCTTTTCCTTAGCAGATGAGACTAAGTAACATTAGAATTACGGGGAAATGGACACTTAAAATCTGATCCAGTTGCTACAAAGCTGTTGCAAAAACCTTTTTTGATTGCACAGGACTCTGAACTCTAGTTTTCACTTACTGTAATTTTTGTTCCTCAGTTCAAGGTTTATCTCAAGAAGAGATTTATGTCTTAAGATACAAGATTCAGTTCAGATTTTGTTCCATTCTTTGTGACTTCTCTCATTGCTTTTTCATTTTAACCTTTGAAATGTTGACAATAACTGAACGAGTCAGAAGAAAACACATTCAGAACAAAAATGTCATACTGCAAGCATTTTACACCAGCGTTATATGTAGTCCTTGAGTAGCAATTCAATAATAATAATACAAGGCTAAATTTATATAAAATCTTTCTAACACAAAGCTCCATTTTCTAAAATAATTTTGCTGAACCATTAAAAACCTTTAAATTCCAAACAAAAAATTTAAGAGATTCTTTCAAAGGATATTGTGCTTTTATTTCAGATTATAAAAAACCCTAGATATTTCTTTAAATAAATAAATAAATAAATAAATACATACATACATACATACATACATAAAATAGTTTTTCAGTCGGAAATTCTCTTTTTCAAGGGAAGGTATTCAGCCTTGTACCTACTCACATGATGTACATACCCACATAGTGACACATATCTCTTCTTCCCCTTGATTTAATTCTGTTTCTTTACATATAAACAAGACTAGGAACATTTCTATTCATGGGCTGATACTACTTTTCTGCCTCATTCAGGATCTTAGGCAAACTGAGTATCTTTATGAAACAATGGACTACATAGGGATAGCATAATTGGAAAAGCTGAACATGATAAAATCTGAAAAGCTTCAGATCCTGCATCTCTTCAGATCACATGTATAAATACACAGTTTGCTTCTAATACCTTCAGTGAATGGGGACCAGCACACTGGAAGGACTGAACTCTTTATCCCTCTCCTGCCCATATAGAAAATGGTGACAGAAAAATCCCACTCTTCTTCACTGATGTCCAATTACAGCTCATAAATGCAGACTGAGAAATGGCCACAAAAATCTATGGAAGAAAAGCTTCAGGATGTGGGTCTAAAGCAGATGGAACCTATAGGTTCCTGCGATAACAGTACCCCACTGTTTGTCCCAACCACAGTGAAACAGATACAAAGGGAATCTGCCCCTACTAGGCTGATGACTGACCTATCTGAAGTGGCAACAGCAAGCTTTTAGCAATTCTCAAGTTAATGAAACTGAGGGCAACTTTTCTGCTTGATTTTCAAGTGCACGTACTTGTCAAGATAGTAGTCTATGATTCCTACAATAAGTTTAAAAATCACGAAAATGATCTGTTTTTTGATAATAAAATCTTCTCATAAATACAAAGAACACACTGTTCAAGCTATGTGATGAATGCAAAAATGACCAGAGACTCAGTTGATGATGGCCAATATCATTGCACCCTTCATTATGACTCTGGCAAACAGCACAGGTGCCTTTTTGTATAGTGGAAGGTCCAGAAGACAAGGAAAAGATGAAAGGGAGAAAATGAGGAAAAGAGAGGACCTCACCCCACATTCCTCTTTGCTTCTTCATTTGCTAGTATTTAGATCAGCTAGCCTCACAAATGCAAAAGTTCCCAACAAGGGGCTTGAAGACCTCTCTGGCTAATTATGAGTTTCTGATTCTGTCTAACTCTCATCCAAGGAAGGAAAACTGATACAGGTTTAGGGATGGCTGGAAGTGCATCTACCTCAAACTTCTTTTTCACCACTGCACGTGAGAACTAAATGGCCACACGGCTCTTCATTCCTGTGGATGAAGAGGAAGTGAGAGGCATTCAGCATGGCTCAGGAGTGTCACAGAGCAGGGATATGTCATGGCATTATGGGAGTGCTGGTATTTAATTCTTCTAACTATTAATGTATGCTCTTCATATATGTGATGCTGTGATCATGTTCACTATTATCAGGCTTGAGGGAGCTTAAAATTCTTCGGTAAAATTAACTGACTTTGAGTATTTTGTAGTCACTAGTTTTTTTTGTGTCTGAAAGGCCAGAGCTTGACCTAAATAAGACATCTCAATGATGTACTTTCTGATACTTAAGCTGCAAGAAAATGGCAAGATTTATAATGAGGATCCTTTAGCACAGATATGTTCATGTAGTTCTTCCAGAGAAGTCACTTGTTACTGTTTCTGGGCATAAATTGAGTCAGATAAGGTCTTCATCAAGGCTTTACAGCTTTGGATGACAAGAAGCAGGATTATTGGAATACTGAAAATCAGACACAACTCCAAATAATTTTTTTTTCATGTTTCAAGATCAAACCACAATAATTCTTTTCTTCTAATTCTGCTTGTTACACTATCTTCTGTAGTGCAGTTGCCACTTTGGCAGTAAATATTATCCAAGGAAAATGGAGACTAGACTGAACTGCATAAAACAGAAATAGAGCTTTCTGTGTATCCTACCTGAGTGCAGATGGCACTCCACTCTAATTCCTTCAAAGCTGATGGATTTCCCTTTATAAGGCAGATATAGATTTTACAAGCATTATGAAAAGAGATAAAGGTATAAAAAACTGAGAACTATGCAGATAGGCAGTAGAAACAAGTAGGCAGATTCATACCTAGAATCTGAGGTA
Organism: Callaeas wilsoni; assembly: GCA_013398955.1. Classification (NCBI taxonomy): domain Eukaryota; kingdom Metazoa; phylum Chordata; class Aves; order Passeriformes; family Callaeidae; genus Callaeas; species Callaeas wilsoni. The sequence continues at coordinate 18,747 of VWPU01017548.1, forward strand.
ATTTGTCCACGTTCAGTGGCAAATATGATGTGCTTAATGGTCTTGACTCTTTTTAAAAAATAAAAATGAGAAAAGAATTCTTTATTTTAAGTGGAACTCTTATGAATGTAGAAGAAGATATTTCTTTCTCACTTGAAAGAGAAGAAGCACTTCTTGTATTTGAAGGCTATGAAGAATTAATTTTCCCTTTAAAAAAGAGAATGCAGAAAGACATTATTTTGCATTCATATATGATCAGTTATGAAACCAACACATATTAATCAGTGATATATAAATGGGAAAAAAGGCTTCTTGAGACTTCAGAAATAACTTCAGAGTATGAGGTTGGATTTGGCTTGCCTGAAATAGAACAATTTGAAAATCGTATTGTAGTTCAACAGCTCTTTTTGGGTTGACAGCACATTAATGGCTCTTTAAAGATCTACTTTAGAGTGTGAAGTTAAGCTGTATGTCTGCAAGGGAAAAGTGACTCTACAGAGTCAGATACCAAGAGCACCCATTCCTTTTAGAAGTGATGGGCAATTTCTCAGTTATGCTGTTTCTCTTTACACCAGTTGAATGCCATATATGGTTGATGAAGCAAGCTATATATTTCCTTGTCTTAGCATAATAAAAGGGTTGAACTCCTCCACAGCATCCCCTGACCGACACAGGTGAGATGGAAATTCAACCTGTGAAGCAGTCAAGTGCTGGGAGGAATAGCCAGTGAGGAAAAACAGAGTCAAGAAACCTGCAGGGCAATGTGCATAGAAGGTTCAGTTTTGCATTCAAACTTTGGAATGTTTATCAAAATATAATCTGAGGTTTCTGTCCTTCTATGATAAATTAATGCATATCAGCTCTTGCAGAGAACAGTCTATTTCTAATATAATCTTACACTAGTTAATAATGCAGACAAAGGTTACAGTGCAGTAGGCACCTAATTTCCACACTCATCTGAGTTCTGTATGATTTTATTAGTTCTAAGAGATTAGCTCACAGTCTTAGCTTTCACAGTCTTATTTTCTACAAAGTTTCAGGGTGCCTGAAATATGAACAAAAGCAGTATGAACAAATTCATATTTCCACATTTTTTTTACCTAGAATTATAATGAAAGTATCCTTTCATTATAATTTTCATTGGAATCATACTTTCATTGTAATTTTCACTTACAAACTTTTTCTTTAATATTTTAAATAACAAAATTCTGTTTCTGAGGCATTAATACACTGTTTCTTTCCGTAAAGAATATGTAATTCCATATCTGAACATTGTTTTTCCTAATAATTTATGGCAGAAACGTCTAGAATTTAAGGAAGACATAGTGATTTGCAGCAGAAGAATAGAAGCCTTTTGAAATGTTGGTTGGGTCATAAGGTTCTTGGAGTTACTACACGCTGTTTCTGTGGACATGAATAGCCAGTGCAGAAAAAATCAGAGGAGTATTCCACATCAGCTTTGAATACTTAAAATCATGTCCATACCAGAAACCAAAAGAAAACTTCAAATTTATTTCATAGCTTAGTCAGTCAAATTCGCTCTTTGTGTGAATCAGAGAAATCTGTTTTAATATGAATTGTAAAGCCCACCAGAGTCATTGAGAATAGAAGAATCTGATGTATGCCATAAATAGATCAACTCTTCTGTTGCCTAGAATGCCAAGCAATGCAGCCTAAGCATGAGTATAACATCTAATATGAAGAAGGAAGACTGTCAGAGTGCTTTGAATAACAGTAGTGAAAAGAACAGGTTGCTGTAATGCAGTAATGACAATTACAACTCAGAAGGCGCTCCAGAATAAACCCTTATTTTGAGTTTCAGTAAGCAGCAGGGAAGACATTTGGAACTGAAAATTTTCATGCTTGTTCAAAACTGAAGGCATTTATTTCCTGTTTAATTATTTTCTTTTGTAAAGTAGCTCCAATACATGTGGTACAAGTGCTTCTGCACTTAAGAGAGTTTTGGAAATGTTTGAACTCATTAGGATGTTTGAGAAGGACAGAAGTATTTATGACAGTGACAGAAGAATTTCATAGATTTAAAGGGAAAAAAAATCAAAAGGCTTCTCAGTCTTCATAGTGAAAACAAAAACAAGAAAGTATAAAGCTTTCATCTTCATACAAAAATGAGCTGTGATTCATCTTATTAGGAAGACTAAGCAGGACTAAAGGGTCTAGACTCACCACACTCCTATGCTGATATCACTTTACCCAGTGCAGCCAAAAAAAGCTTATAATCAGACAGCTTAAAAATCAACCATAGACAGAAACTGATTATGCTTTATCAGAGAAAGCAATTGTCCTGGCCTGGGAGAAGCTTCACTGTTAGAAGATCAAACCAGAGCTCATCAACTTCCACTGCTCACAAAAATAAGAGTGATACCAATTTAAAGTCCTGAGTGAATTTGAAATTTAAGGACAAATATTTAAATATTTCTTTAAAGGCAACTTAGAACACAGGAAGAATGAAAGACCAATAAGATTTGCAGGACCAGCACACATGACACAAATATTTTCTGCTGGATATGTAATGTTTCTTAGTGTAATTCAAAATATCAGAAGTATCATGATTTCAACAAAACATGTTGGAAGAACAATCCAGAGCCTGATTTGAGACAGACAGTGATGTTCTTTTTTTTTTTTTTAATACACGACCAACATAATCCTCCCTAACCTTAATTTTGTTTTATGACGCTGCATCATATTACATGTATCTATATATATAATAATATATACTATATGTAATAACATATACTATATTATATCACTTCTGTAAAATTTTTTTTCTTACAAAAAGACAAATTTCAATGTATTATTTTCATTTTTCTGACCTATCTCTATAACTCGAGCTGCTCTCTAGAAAAATTGCTATGTTAATTAATTTTAATTTATTTTACATATATGAAGATAATGAAAATTATACATATCATCAAAGAAATGGTAAAAAAGTTTTATACTGTCAGGAAAAAGAATAGTTCCAATGTTCTCAATTATTTTGTGATTACTAGTATTTCATTTTCTTTTAAAAACCTCCCCATCATTATGTCATGATTTAAGACTTTTTATGAATTAAATATATATTTCCGGACAATTACTAGGTTCATTGCTAATCTAAGCCCATCAGCCAGCATGTCTTCTATCATATTCATTCAAGGAACTGGATTCAGTAATGAAAGGCATTGCATGGTTGGACAGTTAGCAAACAGGGCATATTCAGCACACTAATTTAATAGTGCATATTCTTTTGACACTGAGGGAAAAAGGCTGAAATAGCCAGCTCACTAGATTCAAGGACGCTGTTGATCTCCTGAGTTATTAAGTTAGTGAAAACTGGAGTAGTGTCAGGAACAGGAATCACGTTTGAGATCTTATGCTGATGTTTAAACAGGTGCAATATCTGAGTCTGGAAGTATTTTATGAGCATTTATGGGTTACACAACATTTAGAAGCTTCTCTAATTTTCCATTTGCTTTGATGTCAAAAAAGGGGAAAAATAATCAAAATACTGAGTGATAGAAGATATACACAGAGGAATTAACTTGCTCAAGGTCCTCTACAGCTGCAGTCATCTCAGTAGTTTTCTAGACTTCTCTCTAAACCATGTAATAACCTGTCTTTTCTGGCAACTAAAAAAAATTAAATCTTTGCTGGTAATTGGTGGAATGAATACAAACTGTGCAAGAGGTAACCACTGCTGACTTAAGGAATTACATATAGATTAATTTTATGTTATGCCTCGGTTACCCCACAAATTAGAAAATAACATAGACATCATTTTACAAGGAAAAAAATGTGTTCAGACTAATTATAAGCTACATTATAGAATTGTCCCATTGTACAAGTTTGTCTAATTCAGACTAGACTTGAACACAGCAGTTACCGCTACCTTTGCAATGTCTTTCTGAATAAAAGACACTTAAGGATAGGCCCTTCCCTAAAACCACTCTCTTCTTCAAATTACTCCTCACTTGTGATGTAGCTGATCAAGTCATTATTTAGTGGACACTTTCTTACTTTAAATTCTGTAGTATTGGTTTGGGTTTTTCTTCCAATCTTTTCAAGCAACACTCAGAATATAGCACAATATATATTTCTTCCTTTTTTTCTCAGAGGGACAGAATAGTAATTCCTTATTTAGACAGCTTTTATTATTTTCCCTCTTCAAAAATAAATAATCTGAAATGAGGATTACACTACATAATACTCTCCTAGATTACCAAATATTTTACTGTAACCTAAGTTTTGGTACCTTTATGTATTTATTAACTAGGACAAAAACAAGATTAAAAATTAAACTGAAACTTAATCAATAATCAGATCATAAACTAGATAATAGAGCCTTTTTGGGGGGGGGGTTGGGCAGCAAAAATTATTAATTTCTCTTAAAAATTGTATCAACTTCAAGTCAATGGCACACTATGAGCGTTATACAATCATGGCAAAACAGAAGACTTCTTTTAGGCTGGAAAGCTTTGTTCTAGTCATTCAAAAGAAAAAGGCAGCGGTAATGGAACACAAGCAGACAGCACATTCCCCATATGAACAAATGCACTCAGTCACTCCAGTCACGTTCCTGTTGGGTAGACACAAACCAGGTCTTGAGAGGCATCACAAAGCCTGGCTCCCTCTTAAACCAATTATTCCTCTCTGAAATGTGGGGAAACCCAAGACATGCGTTGCAGTGGAGACGTACCCCAACGTGAGCTGTCCAATGTTGTGAGCAAGTCACAAAGAGAATCAAGGAGAGAGCACCCATGTCCTTAGTCTTGACTCTATGTTCTTCTTAGAGAACCGTATTTTACCAGTCCTCCCAAATGTCACTATTTCTGGATATAGGAGAAAAAAAAAATAAAAAAAAATTTAAGTATGAAATCCAAAAGGAGATTTATCAGAAAAATTATATAAAATAAAGTATTTGAAACAGAGTCCTAGAACTGTAATGTGTCATTAAAAAGCTGTCTTTTTTCCTTTGAACAAATCTCCTGGCTGGCATGTTGCCTGGAAAGTCTTTGATAACAGAACTCTTACAAACAAAAAGTTGTATAAGAAAAGAGGATCCCGTAAAACCACTTTGTCTTGTCTGCTCAGAGTCCACTCAAAACCAGGTTCTTATAAATAACAAAGAGCTGTATACTTTACTCAAGCTGTGCCTTTCCCATCAAGATAATGATAGATGACTCTAAAACTTGCCCAGCACTGGACTGAGATGAATGGACTGTTTGGCTCCTTACTCAGCAGTACTGTCTTTGGGGTTGGTCTGTTTTTTTTGGGGGGAGGGCTGGTTTTTTTTCCCCTTGGTTTTTCACTACATAATTTTCACATGCATAAGAGAGATTAGTGTTCTTTGGGAAATGGAAATTGTTAATGCACATCCATCAGCAGAGAGCAGGGTGAACAGAGATAAACATTACACAGAACACATTTCATTTTTCATCAAATTCAGAAAGAAATGTATTAATTTTTCAATAGAGGACTAAAAATATCTTGCATTTGCAACTATTCCTGCTTGTATATCAACACAATTCATAAGTCTTAATTCATTAGACTAATGTGTTTATAAGGCAGCTGAAATGTCAAAGCACAGCTAGATTTAGTATAAACTTAAATTCCATTACCTGGCAGGCATTAATTGCTTATGGAGCGTGGGGATTCTTCCCAAGGGTCTTATATGTTTCCTTTTGTCATTTTGCTAACTATTCTGTCTAGACGAACTTAAAGCCCTTAATCCACCATAGGGATCAATAAACTGCACAATAATTCAGTCCTAATAATTAGCTTTCACTTAAACACAAATGGTCGTTTCATTGTGAACTGCAGTACAAAATGATAATGCAATAATTAAAAAGACAGATGAAAGAGTGACTTAATAGGAAAGAGGTCTTACTGTTCAATTAGAGACATTACCATTCAACCTTTTTATTACTGCCACAACCTTTCAATTTTTAAAAAAATAATACTTCAAGCTATGCTCATTTAACACATGACAGTATCACTATTACATGCACAGTCTTATGATATGAGCCTCGCTCTACAAGACTAATGCAAGCCAGTCGTCTTGCTGAAACCATGAAAAAGATGAGCATTTGCTGCTAAGGTCTACAAGTTGTATATAAATCACAGAGCTACAGTTGCCAAACAGAAAAGTTTCTTTTTTAAAAAAAGCTCTTTTTTCCCCAGAATATGAGGAAAATTTTGCAGCCTTTTGCAACAGTCTTAATATGTTATTCATCTAAAAACTGTGTTAAGATATATTTGAAAGTAAATTCTATGACTTTCTACTCTTTTTACAATACTAGTTTCCTGATAAATCACAGAGTGCTAAATTTCCTATATTTGCTGATACAGCAATTTAGCTATAATAAGTTCAGAAAGGTACAAAACTTCATTAACCTTTTAATACAGCTTCACAGATGTAGGATGATAGATATATTTGAAACCTTATGATCAAAGCAATGGCCTAATAGCAAGATCTTTCACTTTACCTTTGCCTTTTCTTGCTTTCATTTTAATTTCTGCTATATCTTAACCAGATGCAACCAGAATTTTATGCAATCTCACCGGCAGATGGAGAATCCATAAGCAATTTCTGTTCAAGTCGGCTTCTACAAATGCTAGTATCATTTTTTCTTTCCTCAGTCATGGCTTTGCTCTTTATTAATGAACATGTTCCTATTTCTGTTACTCCTACACCCTTTACATTAAAGAGATCCAATGTTTGATGAAGTACGGTGGCAGCACAGAACACATTGACCACCAGTAGTATGTTGTTATTACTTTAAGCATGTACTAATTTATCTCTCAATAAAACCTCAAAAACCGTTGCTAAATAAGAAAAGGAAAAACGTGATTTTATGTTGGAGACCTGGGACTCAATTGCACATAATCTGAACTTCTGAAGTGCAGAACTTTGGATGTGTAAAATCTGGATTCACAAGCCTCTTTGAGGAAGGTGCTTCTCCACTGTTTGAGGTGAAGGATGGAGATGAAGAAATTGAATAACACAGAGCAGTTAGAAAAAAAAACCTATGGAAAAAGTGGAAGAGTTAAACTTTAGTCCTAGAACTAGTAAATGGTTGACTAATAATAGATGAAAAGGATTGTTGCTCTTCTCAATAGCTTGTAGGTATTTTATTGCAAATTGATAACATGATCTGTACCAAGCTGGAAAATTACTGATGTTATTTATTTAGATGCTACTGACCACAATTCTAAGTTCAAAGTACTGTGAAGTAATTAAAATTCAGTGTCTCTGGAAAAGAATTGGGAATATATTCAGCACAGCTTTTTCAGATATCAAAACTAATTTCAGAGTATAGAGTGTTTAAGTTTTGATCACTCTTTCCTTAGGCACTGTATAGGATTTTTGGGTTGAAACAAAATGACCAACATAACCATGACTGTTCTGTTTGCCTCTAATGCCCCCAATTCCCCATTCAATAGACACACACAGCAGATGGCTGATGTAAAAAACTGATGTCAAGTAAATTCTATCACTGCTTGGTTTGGAGAAGGGTCTTGAACTTTCATCTTCAATGTGTCATTGCTAAAATGCTGCATGAGTTTTTGTTTTAACTGTTTTTCTTTGAAATATCAATCCACAGTTATCCAAAGCAGCTCAAAGTTGCTGTTCCCTCTTTTGCAAAACACAGGCTAAGTTGAATGAAAATCATGCGGTATAAGGAAGATACTACTTACACAGCAATAGATAAAAACTGGTTGTGTTGTTTTGTGCACTATTTTTAGAGCTTGAATATTGAAGAAAGCTGAAAAGCATGAAAAGCTCATGAGACCATAGTTTTAAACAGGTTTCCCCTTAGTTCACCTTCCAGTCTTTCTACCTAGAGACTCAAAACATCACCAGAAACAGATTTTGTGCCACTGCCTCTCCTCACCTCCAGTCCCAACTCTACCAGAGATGCATGAAATGTTGCTAGCACATGCCCAGAGACAAATCTGGATAAATAATAAATAACGAATAAACCAAGGAAGAATTTGGGCACATCCAGAGAGAGAGTTACTAGTGATGCCAAATTTATTTTTTCCCCCTTTTTTTTTCTTTTATATATTCTCTATGTTCTTTACACATATATTTGTAGCTCTATAGCCTATTTTTGTATTCGTAGTTAGCTCCGGTACTTTTCCCTAACCTGTTAGGCAGAAAGACAAAATACATTCCAGAGGCTCCAAACTGGGGGTCCAAAGCTCCTATCCTATCTTCTTGCTTCCTGGGAGTCAAGGCTGAGAACAGCTCTTCAAGACACATTTTCATAAACAGAGTTTGGGGCCTATCTAGAGAAGGGGAGGATTTAAAAGGGTGAAATTGGGGGAGAATTACCTCACCACGTATGTCTCTAATTGGAGATTCTCGTCAGATACGTTAATTTGCAAAACCTATAAAAATTGTATATGCATTATGCTGTGTGTGCATCTTCAGCATTTTCCATCTGGCGAATTGTGCAACTAAGGATCCTTATAAAAGTAACCTCTTTTTATCAACCTAACTGTGTCTGGCTAATTATTTTAGGACCAGCGAAAAGACATCACTAGAAGCAGCTAACAGCTCATGGCTTCTCCCCCTAAAATCCCCACAACTCCCTGTTCTGCAGCTCTACAGCAGCCTACCTCAAAGTGACCTTCTGACTGTAACACATTGCTTGCACACAGAAAAGTGATATCCATCAATAATGCATGGTAGGAGGAACAAAATTCTTGAATTGAAAAAAACCGCATGCAGGCACAAAATCCAGGAAAAACATAGCGTTTATCACCATCTACCAAAGTAAAATAAGATGAAACATTTATTCAAGATAAACCTTGAACAGAATGTGATTGCATTTGGTACAATTTGTCCAGAAGATGATCTGTAGTTTAGCTGTTAACTTTCTTTTGGGAAGTGGGAGGAGAAAGCAGAGAAAAGCAGTACTAGCCATCAGGCTTCAATTCAGCAAGGTTTAAGAACATTTTTAATTTAGATATAAACATCTCCAGAAGAATGGATAGTCCATGGATAGAACCATGTCTAAAAAGCTCTCAATGTGGAGTGAGAAATAGAAAACCATTAAGAAAACTAAACTTCATTTTAAATGTTAGCAGTGAAAGAGCCATCAGAAAACACAGCCACCTCTTTCAGATGTTGATCATAAACTGAGGAAATAATACTCAACCAATAAGGTACTCCATTATTGCAAGGTTTGTAATAATAAGCATTGCCATGTTTGTTGAGCAGAATGATATTGTGAGGGGTGGAGGAATAAGAGAATTATCACTCCAAGTTACTAATTTTTACCATGTGTCAGCTGCCTAAATAAGACAGAGGTAAGGATATTATTTCTTTGTAAAAAACTTGCCCCTTTTTCCTCCAGAGATTATCACAGCTACAAAAGGGTTGCTATGGCTTTTTTTTAGTTAAAGTATTCATTTTATCAAACCCTTCTGATTGACAAATTGCCATGATGTTTTTTTAATAGTTCAGTAACATGTAGTTAGTAGTACACATGGTCAGTAGTACACATGAAGAATAACGTACAATCAGGACATATTTTGAATCTGTATTCTATAGCCAGAGAGACAGAATGTATACAGTGATGCTGGTAACATGCTGTTTTCTCAAACCCTTTGGTTTCAAATATCCGTAGTGTTAGAAGAAGTGGTGTTCTAGAATATTAATATAAAATATCAAGCACGAGATATGTACATTAATAATAATATTATCCATATAACACTGCTATTACCTTTTATGATGCATGCAAATACCACAAAAGTATGATGAACATTTATAGACCATTGAGAAGTCTGCATAAATCTGAAAATCCATGTATAATTAGGCAAACGGCGGTCTCAGTTTAGAAATTAAACATGCTCATACATTCTGCTGCTGGATATCTCAGCTTGATATGTCTTGAAACTTCAACAGGCAACATCTAATAACACAAGGTGCTGTACCTCAGTGGCCTCAGATAGTTATCAATAGCTAATAAATGCCAAGGACCTGCTCCTTCTGGTTGATGAAAAAGGCAATCAAGGTTTAATGAGTGCCAAGAATCACATTGTAGTCTATCTCTTGCTACATAACTGGAGGTTAAAAATGTAAAATTTAACTCTCCCACTAAAAATGTTAAAGGTACAGTGTATTTCCAAGATTACCATCATTCACAACTCTCTGCTGCTTCCACAGCAGAGTGTTATATGTGAAAAGCAATAAGCTTAGCACAGGTTCTTCAGAATTGAGATGATTTATATGGAAGCCGAGATAATTATGTAAATATGGAGCTTTTCTACTCTATTTTTTCAAAATGTGTGCACTTTGTCTGAACCCCTAACTTGATACAAAGACTACGTTCTGACAGCATTTAGATGGCATAGGTACACAGCTTAATGAGGAAATGCTTGTGATGGCAAGCAGTTTAATGAGGAAGTTATGGCAATGGTATTTTATCTGTTAGGCTTATGTATTAAATAGGCAGTGATTTTTAAAAGGTCATTTAGACAGCTCATGGTCATATAAAACAACATAATCAATCCTAGTGTTTAATAACTCAGCAGATTTGAGATAACACAGTCAAGACATAGAATACAGAATAAAGAATTATTTTAAGTACAATTTAATTAGATAAAGCAATTCATATTATCTAAAAGTAGATTTTCAAATAAAAATTTAAAATGCTGTGATACCAATAAAGGAAAACCAACATACACAGAAATAATGAAAACCTGACAGTCAGCAATATATAGAATCATTTTTGGCTACCAACCATTTGACTACCAACTAAAGTTTAGACATTACAATGTCTTTCCAAGGGTTCAAAAGCAAGTCATATTAGTCTCTCCAACTTTAAAATCACAATATTTTGGAAACAAATGAAGTTTTATGTGTCATTCCTTAGGACTTCAAGTAATTCAGATCACCTGCTGAGCACCTTGCTCACAGGGAACTTCATGCCAAGTTTGCCAAAACAGGATGACAACTCTATGTTTGAAAGTATTTTAAATAAGAAACAGCATAGTTACTGTAGCGCTATAGTAACATAAAAATACTATGCTTATCTGCCTCATGTCTGTACTGGATAGAACAACAGAAGTTCTCTCACAGAGAAAATATTTTTGAAGCAATAGTTTATAACCGTCTACAACTATTTTAAAAATGAGGAACTCTCTTGATCTGGTGTACATCTCTCTTGATCAATACAAAGAGTTTGACTTCTAATGAGGTCAATACTTTAACCTTGAACATTGCTTCCTGACAAGAAAAATAAGATTTGGATTATATACAGTGATTCCAGATCCAAGCACCTGCTTCTCTCTTGCCCTAGAAATACCTATTTCTTCCCAGATATATCTACCCCCCCCAAAAAAAAAAGAAATTGAAAAGAATAAATTAAATAAATTATGTGACTGAAAGTGTGTGTAGCGATTATAATTTTATTTTGAGTTCTGTATAGAGTTTGATTAAATTTACCATGGCCTAGCAATGGAGAGACAAAGTAAAAGAAAGGTGATAGAAAACATGTTATAGATTTTGTTACAGAAGTATACTTACAAATGGATAAGCATTGCCATTGAACTTTTCCGTTTTATTCCAAGGGCGTTTTAAAGGCATTTTGTATTTCGCTGCCAGATCATGTTTGACTTTATGCCATTTATATATCTGAATGCAAAATGTTATCCTAAAGTCATCTAAGAGGTAATGGGTGTTTCCAGCTTTTACACTAAAGCGAAGAGATGCAAGAGCTCTAACAATCCTAGTCATTGACATTTACAACTATGGGGTTTGTTTTTAATACAGGGCAGTGAGCAATGTACTTAAGGCATCAGAAGATAGTTTATAGCACACACTAAAGGTGAATCGCTTTTTTAGTAGATTTATTAGCTAGAGGACCTGCAATCTCAAGAGGAAATTTAGTCAGTTTTAACCCAAGTAGTGCTGCCTGTTATAGTCATTTCCTTTGAAATTCTCAGCAGATCTCAGGCATCTAAAATGTCCTATTCAGGGATGTTGCTTTTTTCCCCAGCTGGTTTCTGCCACCTTAGGTAATGGCAGAGTACTCATTAACAAACTAATTGATTTTTATTAATTATCTGTGGTGTAATCTTTTTTACTGATTTTTCCCCTAGTATCTAAGCTTATTAACTGCAAATACACAGTCAGTATATAATTAGTCCTGAAATAAAGTGGACTCAATGATACTCATTGATCTTAAAATCAAATACACTAATATATATAAAAATATATAAACCTCTACATTTTAAAGTATTATTACCGATATAAAAAGAAATTGCTAAGAATTTATGACAGAATTTCAAAACTGAACATATGAAATAGGATAATTTAAGAAACCCCTCACGTAACTGACCTATTAATGCATAATCCCCACTCCCATATTTGATGCACAGATTTTAAATGAAACAATTCTGAATGGTACAGATAAATGCTACTAATATTATAATTAAATATGGTTATCACTATTATTTTGGTTTTTCAGTATTTTCTTCTGAATATATGTAATATGTCATTTATTAATTAGATATTAAGTGCTTTTAAAATACAGAACCTGGATATTTGTAGTTTTCTTACTACTACATTGTCAGCACCTTTTGCAGGAACAAGGAGAGACATTTTAGAATATCTATCTGACCTTTATGAAACTAATTTTAGTAAGCACAGCCCAGTTTTATTAATTCTCGTAAAAGCAAAAAAGCCACTCATCTAGGCTAGCTTTCATATAATGCCTGATAAAAGACAGTGACAGAGACCAATTAACAATTCCACATTGCAGCTGATTCCTTTTGGCTTCATGGCCATCAGACTTTAACTATTAAGTAAAATACCAGAATTAATAAAACCTCTGGTTCTTGCAGACTCCATTCCTCCTTCATCCACAAATAAGGCACTCATTAGGAAAAGGATTTTAGTCTTACTGCACATTTCTTCATTGAGAACCACGCAGTAGTTTAAGAAGTTGATGACAGCAAGTGAGGTCATCATGAATACTTTCAAGGTCCTATGAAAGACACGCTACACACACACTACAACACGTAAAATAGTTTCCAGTGATTATTTCAAGCTACTAATTCTTACTAATGTTATGATCACATTCACCTCTCATGAGTTCCTGCTATATTTGAATATTTTATTTGTTACAATAAATATCTCAAAACTATTATAATATCTTATTAATAAATTGTCATAAATATTAAGCTTTCATATTTGATTTGCCATAAATACAATAATTGGACAGACATCACATATTGCTCTTTTTTATTACTTGATCCCCAAAAGCTCTGATAGAATATGGATGGAAATTTGATTTCAGTTTACATACACGTTCACAAACATGTACCCCAAAAGAAGGTTTGTATAAACATAAACAACAATAAACACTATTAAGTTGGAGCACAGAATAAGAACACAGTGGGAGATGCACCAAATTAAATAAAATATCTGACTGATTGTTCAAATAAAATTCTCCCAAAGTCCTAAAAGCACTATACACTAATTGTTTCACATGTTCTAGCTATTGCTGGCTGTCAAATTACTAACGTTACTATGAGAGGAGAAGTAAAAAAAAAAATAATCTAAAAGTCACCTTGATATTCTAAGTTAAAAATAGCAATAACAACAATTTATGTCAGACATTCCCGAAGAAGCAAGATTTGTCTATATGGACAGATCATCTCCAACATGAGTTATGAAAAGTTCTGACCCATTATCTGACGGCACGAGAAGTTTAGCTGATTAGAAATAGCTAGACAGATTTTCAGAATTTAATCCCTAACTGTTAACAGTCTTTCCAAAAATCATTGATTCCTCTGGTCTTTTCAATAAACTATCTTTTTTTCTTGCAAACATATTGTGACTCTGGAGAGAAGCAGTTAATATTTCTTAAGAAAAAAAAAAATAAAGACTTGATCATGAACTGCAAAAGAAGCACTTTAAGCAACAAATGTTGGGGTGCAGTAAGGTCAGTCAGGCTGAGGAGAAAACTCAGTTAAAGGAGAATTGCACAACAGCTCCTGTCCATAAAGATAACAGATCCATGGTATGCAGGTTTTAGGAAAGAAACAGTACAATTCTATCCAATCTATATATTTTTATGCAACAATACTTAAAGTGACATCTAAGTTTATTATGCCCACAAGAAATATTAGAAAGGTCAGGTTTCCTAGACTAGACCAGTGATAATCTCAAAGTCACATTATTTATCTCATTTACTCCCATTTTATGTGTGCCTGGTAGATCAATACTGTCCCATTTCTGCACTTCCATAAACAAATCAAAAATTGGATAACCATGCAACACAGTAATATGAAAAGAGCTAGTACTATTCTTTCAGTTTTATTTATAAAACCAAACTCATGGGGCAACACATTAAACAGCGCCATAACCACTATCATAATTCCTAGGCCATATTCCAAAATATCAGTTTAAAAAATTTGAGAAGAATTTTCAGCTAAACTTTCCATTGTATCATTTGAATATGATACGGCTTCATGCAATTACTGTATTTTCTGAAAATGGGTTCTGCTAAAGTAAGTTATTATGATGGGAGTACATCTGGAAGATTAAATATTCAATATATCAATAGAAACTTGTAAATGTCAGTTCTCCCCTCCCCATGTTAAAGTCTGTTCAAATATGATTACTAAAGCACAACTAAACTAAAATAGTTATTACAAGAGAGGAAGAGCACTCTTTGAATCAGCCATGAGGAAAAGTGATAGCAACAGTTCTAAACACCCATTTTTGCCATTGTTAAGTTTTTTTTACTCCTTACCCCACAAATCATGCTGGTTCCACTGCATCAATTTTTAAGTAAAACTGAAAATATCACCCACAAAAATCTGTAACACCTTAGCCCAAAGTCTCTGTCTATTATTAGGCTGACAGATGGACAGGTACGTGACAAGAGACATACATGCAAATATCAACACACAAAACCCAAATGCATCTAGAGATAAGGTGATACCTTATACACATTGCATAGCACAAGCTTTTCCAGTAGTTTCACTCAGCTGCTTTTTACTTTTGGAAGCAAATTCTCCATATCTTGAGTACTCAGCAGAAACTTCCCTTAGCAGTTGAAACAGAGAAAATGACCTTCCTCATTCTACACACACAGAGGCTTTGGTTATATAAAAAATGTTATACCTGTATGCTTCTACATCAAGGGCTCTATACATTCTTTTCACTTCTCTGAGAAAGAAAGGTGAAATCTTTATTTCAGCCACACTGATTACACCAAGGGATATAGCAGGATTTAATACGACATGATGCAAAGCATGAGCTCAACATTTAAACAACAATAGTAAGTTGAAGGAAATGACCATCTTCCATAGTATTATCTAAACACTTTCCAGTGTGGTTCTCCAGGTTCATATACATTTTGGGTATTTGAAGTCAATCTGACAATCATTTCTCTTTTGACCTGATGATATTTAAGCAGACTGAGGTCTAAGACATATTTACGTAAAATTGGGAATTATACCAAAAAACTGAAAGGGAATGCTAAAGATGTCAAAGGAGGAAGCCTAGTCGAAGAGCTAATACCTAAATCTTCTCCAATAGCATGAACATGAGCACAAGTTTTATAATGAGATGACCCTGACCTGCCACTTTCTTTTGCAAATTACTAGTGCCTTAATTATTTGCATCCGTGAACTCAAATGAAAATACTTAAGGATATATCAATATGCTCATAAATCATCTGCAGGCAATAAGTAATCCAACATAGATAATTAGAGAATTTACGGAAGGCTTACTCCTTCTGTTTATCTGCTTATGACATTTGCAGTACAGCCCTAACAGCAGGATAATTACTAGATTTATTCATCAAACAAAATCACGCCTTCTGGGAATGCACAGTGACTCTGGTTTTAGGACTAATAAAGACATTTTTCACCAAAACTCAAGTACTAATTTGCTCAATAACTAGCTGCAATAAGCTTTTATGGAAGCACTCAAAGAAAAGGCTTTGCACCAGAGGGCAGATAATTAAAGGTGCAGTATCCCATACAAAAGTCTCTGAACAATTCCCTGACCATATTAAAACTTAATTGTTGAATGTTAATTGAAAAAAAAAAGAGTCATTACTGTTCCCTCTGTTTCAGTAATTATTCTTCTCATATAAAAATATATATCTATATGTATACAACAAAAGAAAACATCTAAGATTTAAAAAAAAAATTAATTTCATTAATTTCCAGTAACACCAGGAAAACACAAAGAAATAGAGACCTCTTGTTTCTTCAACTTATTTTTTAGTAAAATTGGTGAAAGTATTTTAAATATTCACGTAAGAATATGGATTCAGACTCGTGCACTGTATGACTACCCAAGTAAACAACTACTTCTCTTAACTGCACTATAGGCATAAAATTTCCCATAAAATGTGAAAAAAGGAAAGCACAAATTCCACACTATTTGATCAAGGTGACAAAGATGGTATAATTCTTACTGCTGCAAAAATTTAAGGAAGTTTTGCAATCTAGCCCAGCCTCTCCCTTAATATTTTGCTCATAATTTTTTTTAGTTTTGTCCCTTTTCTGAATTTCTAGTCTCAAACCAGAAATCCAGAAGTCCTTGAAGCATAAAAATTAACAATAAGTCTTTCTTATTTCCCCAGAAATTAAGAATACAGCTTTTACAGTACTGGCCAGGCAAAGGACATGCATGTACTCCATGCATACTGGTCTCAAAATTTGGCTGTTTGGGGCAGGATGGGTGTTCTCTGAGACACTAAGCTTTTACTGTACCAGAATGCAGCACAGCCCTAGGCCAACTGTCTGCTGCAGAGAAATGATGAACTACACAAAATGCAGACTTTTAAACTAGTATTTAATTGTTTAATGTCATGGCTCTTGGTAGAGCATTGTTGCTTGAAAAATAAATTGGGTAATTCAATTAAATGGCTACAGAAGATACATCATATCAGCTGTAGAAAGGCACTAACCCCAGCTTGAACTTGACGTCCCACATTGCTTCACTTATTTGACAAATGGATTCCTGAAAATAATTGAAACACATGGCTGCCAGCATAGGTCAATAATACTTTTTTGCCATTCAGGCTCTTAACAGCTTCCATTTTTTCTTGCACTGTGCCATTCAGGGGAAAGATTGCATTTTCCTGGTAAATCATGCAAACATTATTACTAAAATGGGACTAAATGCAATGAAAATGGACTACATAAAAGTAATGGCACTTAAATAAAAGAAAGACCATCTACTAGGGCAAACACTTAATGTCGGACTTAAATACTATATGATATTGCTTCCATTATAAATTTGTATTATAGATATAAGAAGGCAAGCTCCCTAACTATACACATGCTACCATTTGTTTAGCTAAGCTGAGCAGTGCTAACAAGAGAGATCAGTGAGAGAAGGCTCACATATTACATATTAACCAGTTGGCACTTCTCATATATTTTATTTGTTTTGCATTAAACAGCCAGCACACAAAAGTATAATATGTCATAGATGCAGAAGGGATGCTGTTTTTAATATCTTTAATCAACGATTTGTAACACCTTGTAGCGAACACCAAACCTGTCTGGAGGGAGATGTTTCTTCAGTGTTTGGAAAAGTTCTTGGAATCACAGGTTTAAGAAGTACTAAGCAAAAATCCAAATACTGCAGAAAAGAAAATCACATTTATTTGGGCTGATAAAGTTACAATTTCTTGGTAGAGTGATTTACGCTCAATAAGTCAGAGAGGAAGCACATCAAAACCAAATAGTAGAGAACTGTAGCAGAGACACTGTCACTTCACCTCAGTGTTTCTTTTATCTCATCCAATTTCTTAGTTGCTTACAAGTCTCAGATTTGGTAAATCACCCCAGCAAAAAAAAATGGATGTTTATGGAGAAGTGGCAAGAGGTTTGCCTAATGACAATTACAAATAAAATAAAAAACCCAAACCAACAGAACAGCAAAAAGCAAAAAAAAGAAAAAACAAACAAGCAAAAAGCAAAAAAAAGAAAAAACAAACAAACAAAAAGCAACTGGTGTACACACATGCTCTGTGTACTAGACTTCATTTTTCATTCTCATACTTTGAACAAATATTTCATTTCCCCATAGGTGTAAGCTAATGGTTCTTTCCTTCAAATCCCACTTAGGAGAAATTAAGTTTTAGCAGCCTTTTAACACTAAGCCTTTCACTCATACTTTGGAATTAATACCAACATTTCAATACACTAATTCAATTATGTGGTGTTATGGGTAATATTCTTAACTTAGATCTTCTGGGAAAAAAATTTACACCATCTTTCTCATCTGCATTTCTTCCATCATAGCAGCAGAGTTTTATGTGTCTTACCTACTTTATCATCATTTTTCTTCATAGAAGTAAAGAGACATTTCACATCCAAAAATGTTCCAGCTGCTGAAGAAATTTCAGTGCAACTTCAAAATACACTTAAAATTTACATGATACTGTAGCTAGCATAGAAAATCTAGTGTAAAATAGCCAGTCTATGTGTGGAAATAAAAGAAAACAGAGTATAAAGAACATGGCAAGCAGAATATCACAAAAAATTTAAAGGAACACTCACCAAAAGTTATTTTAAAAGTATTTTCAAAATGCTGTTAACACGTTGTCATCCTTATGCACCTAAATGTAATATGAACTCATTGAATTCTTTCCTTAATAGTTCAGCTTTATGTTTTGTGGGGTGCTTAGGACAGCAGCTATACCATTTTACATAACATTTACTGCAGTACATTAAATAATAATCTTCTGGGGAGTGCTTCCAAAAGCAACCTTGTATCCTCCAAAATTAAGCTTTGCCAGCAGCTTTCCCAGCTTGGAGCTCACTGTTCAAATGTCTACTTTGACACTGTTTTAGCACACACTGCCTAGTACGTATTTGCCCAGCTGAGCTTCAGAAGATAAACAATATTTCTTTCCTTTCTCAAAACAAATTGAATTATCTGTGCCTTGAAGAAAGCACTTTTTAATAAACATATATCTTCCCAAGCTCCTCTCCCACTTATTCAACATATGCCATCACTCTTCTGAGATAAATCTAAATCAAGAGAAAATGCAAAATAGCACAAAACCAGTGTAAACTGTTTCATGCCCTGCCTGTGATCCATTCAACCAGTCTCAGTTTTTGTCTTTTAAATTACTATTAAGTCCATGGCTACCAAGAAAGTTGCCCTGAAATTTAGTGGCACAATGAGTAAAAAGACCTCCCAAAAATTTGGAAAAGACAAAAATGTAGAAAAGCATGAAGGTGTATGGAAATATGTTTCTTATATTATTACTATGACTTAAAGCCACCTGTATGACCCTCCAGTAATGTGCATAATTCAGAAAGGCAGCTGAAATGGATGAAGAGGAAAATGATGAATTATTGGTCGTAACCCTACTCTTACTGCGTAATCTGACAAACCACAAGTGCCTTTGTATATTAATCAATTCCCATCAGATAGTTAAGGAAAAAATAAGATAAACTATTATTTGAGAGGAAATAGCAAACCACTACTTTTCTTCAGAAATATTACAAAAATTTAAAAGTTTATTCTTATGTTTTTGAAAATAAAATTAACCCAGAATTTTATACTTTTTCTATTTTAAATTAACCTTAAAAGTCTAATTGTGCTGTAGCTGCATATTTTCTATACTATTGCCAAATATTGGGAGGGGGTGGTGCATGGAGGGTGCATGTGTTATTGTTTGTGGGCTTACACAGGGACTTTTTGTGGTTAGTGTTGCCAGCCCTTGAGCTCAATTTCAGCACGGTATTTCAAAACTCTCAAGGCTTACTTTTCCCAATTAAGGATTATGGAAACAGGCCTGGTGAGCCTAGAGGGTTTTGAATTGTGCTTGTCAAATATTAAGCAAACATTTGTATCTCCAGGCTCGCAAAGCTCGGATGAAACTATGTCTATGAAATTACATAAATCAACAGGAAATATTATGTGGTATATGTCAGAGGTAATTTCATAACAAAAAGCATATAAGAAAACAGCAACTACACCCTAATGCTTTAATTAACTCAGCTACTAATAATATTTTTAAAAGTTATATCTTTTCAGGTTAAAATACAACCCACCAAAATAAGATATTTTAATATAGCTTCCTGCCAAATAATATCCATGAACTCTCTCATCTGCAAACCAAATATCCTCAGCATGCCACCAGTCAATTAGGTGTGTATTTATCCTTAAGTTTTTAATTTATGTCACTTGGGATATAAGTCAGTTTTTCTAATTAGAATATATCCATCAAGATTAGAAAGTAGGCTTGGGCAAATTTATAATGAATCAGTTTTTAAAAAAATAAATTTGCATAAAGTACATTGTAAGCTAATACAACATTTAAGTTTAGGTTGACTCTTCAAGGATCAGAATTCAACATTTTCCATACTGGTGTGTCCCTTTTAGACCTACAAAAACACATCCTGAGCATGAGCCTGGGTCTCACTAATGACCATATTTTATTGCATCAAAGAATTAATTTAATGAAGTAACAGTTTCAAGATTACTAAAAGTATGGACAGTGAAGCAGGTATTAGAAAAAACTGCTGAGCTTTGTGCCATTGACAGTCAGAAGCATTTTAATATGTGCACATAGAAACAGAAGTATTTTGTAAGCTCTATTTCTTAAGAAAATGTTAAGAGTACTGCTGTAGGAATGAAGGGTGAGGGGGTTTTTACACTGGTGTTCTGGTTCAGTCTTTATCAATGGCTATATGATAAAGCATCTCAGGAGGCTATTCATAGAGTCTAAGTTAGACTGATATTTTGAAAATCACCTTAAGCACCACTCTCTCCATCAACACTAGGAGAACAGGCAGCTAATTTAGCTAACTCAAATTTTTCTACTAAAGTAGAATATTAATAACCCCCAAGGAATGTATATCATCTTATCTGAAAAACAACCTTATACACTTGGTTAGAGTCAAAGCTAAACTGCCAAAATGTGAATAGGTAAAGAAATCCAAATCAGCTGCTGAAATCAGCTCCAGAAGTCCAGTGAGCTTGCACTACACTTGGGTGGGCTGCATACTTCAGGTTCAGGGAAAGGAATCCTCCTCTATCAGCATACTTTAGAGTTGTCCTCTGTTTAGAAGGTTATTTATTAAGGTGCAGATGAAGATGTGTAATGGTAGATTCCTTTATTTCTTCCCTCCTTTTCCCACCAATAGAAGACCAAGCTCACCATAGAACGGATTCTTGCAGAAACTGGGACTATGCAATTTCTTGAATGGACATTCTGAATGGACCAAAACAGAGACTTTACCATTTATATCATGTGAGGAAACACCCCCTAACTGGGACGGCTGCCTTTTCTGTTTTTCTCCTGCTTTGATGTCTTTGGTATCTGTATGCATCTCATAACTCAAATGAGCCCAGTTTCAGCAGAACCCAGCAACTAACATAATTGCACCTTCTTACTCCACTCCTACATTTGAATTACACCATTAAGCATGTTCAGAAACATCGGCCCCTATGACAGGTATGTCTCTTGGAGCACTCTTTTTCATTTTTGGGTGTGTTGTTTTCAAAAAAGAGTCCATAAAATGTTTTTGAGCTCTCCGACTACTGACACAACCTTAAACCAGTTATAGACAAAAAGGAAAACTCACTGTTAAACTGGAAATAAACCTGTAATGATAAAACCATAGGCTGAAGAAATAGCAGCTGAACCAGTCATGAAGAAAGGTGCCATTTTCAGAAAAAACCTCTCAAATTACTTTTCAAGTGCAGAGATGCAGGCAGAATAAAGGAGTGGCATTATTGGTATAACAAAGTGAACTACTCAAAATTAAAACCTGTTGTTGTAGATTGTGCTATTATGAACTTGCCTAGAGATGGCTTACTACAGCAGAAGCTCTTCATCATAGGGGTCACAAGCTTTAAATTACATATGTCTGAAATCTGTTTTGACATTTGCAAGAGAATCACAAATTATCATCCGAAAATGACAAAAGCCCTCACAGTCACTTTCTATGCTTTTATGTTACTTTTACTGAGATGAAGAAAGGATACCACCAAACTACAATAAGTGACAAGTTTACAGGATACTTAGAAGTATGGCTTATCAGACTTAGAGATCTCTCCAGATAAGATTTGTAGAAGAGCAATGGCAGTTCTCAATGAGTCCTTGGTACATGTCCCTTAGAGACATGTATGAGAGCAACTTCATGAGATACAGCTGTGATTTCTCCACAGGAATTTGATTTTCCTCCTTTTAATATATAGATATAGATAGATATAATATACATACACACATATATTTACACTCTCACCAGTATTTGAGGTTACAAGGTCTTAGAATACAAATTCAAGTTGTGTTTCAGGTACTTGAACATCTTAAATTACATTCTGGTTTTTGTCACCATTGCTTTCAAAGTGGGTGTTAACACACTTAGGCAGAAGAGGAAATCCTTTGGGAATTACCTGTTTTAGGAAAAACTTATAGGTGTTCAAATTGAGATACTCCATCTCATTCCTGTAATTTAGTGTTGCTTACTGTGAAAATTTGAATTATTCTCTTCCTCTATTATTGAAAAAAACTATTTCAAGAATTGTTGTCAGAGAGTGGAAACATTCCAATGTTAATTATTTCTTGTTCGCTAATTTGACTGGAAACCTATTAATATTGTTTCTGTTGTAACAGAAATCTTTTAAATATGAGACTTTCAATTTTGCTTAAAAGGGCACAAAGTTTCACCTGACTGTACATGTTATCAGCTGACACTTATTTGAAAAGTTTAACCTTATCTTTTGATTTCTACTACAAGATCTTAAACAGGGCTGACAAGTGCTTCAGCATTTCTCAAAACTTTAAATGTTATGGAACAGTCATAATTGTTTTTACTAATTTTCCCCAAAGCCACACTTACTGCACCCCTCCGTTGAACTTGTCCTGAGCTCTGGTCAGTCAAACTAGCACACATAAGGCACTGAGGCTTTCCGTGCGCCCATTTGGAAGCCACTGCTGTGCAACTGGCAAATGGAAGCCTTACACAGACAATGTTATAGTGTGATCCTCAAGAACAACAAGTCTTCCAGTTTGGATGAAGTAGAACATAACCGTAACAATGTAATAATAGGGATGGGTATCCTGCATTCAATGCTTTGAAGAAATTCAGTTTAAATGCTTGAGTAGGGCATTAAATAGGATCTGTAGAGATGTGGTTCCTATCCTAGTCAAATGTCTCTATAAGAACCAAACCATTTAGTCAGATTAACAGTTATATTTTAGGAACTAGAATTTACTCTATGACACTGAAGATCTCCAAATTCGTAACATGGTTATGAAAACTTTAGGCTCATAAAGAGCCTAAAACTTTTCATAGTCTAATCCCTAGCCTGAATAAAATATCCTTACTGTTTCCTTTTCATAGTATATTTGCAGAAAATATTGCCACTGCATCACAGCATAACTAGAGAATCAGGAACATCTTTTCAAAAATGGTATATGACTGGTGGAAGTGGCACTCATTGGAAATATGAGGAGCAGAAAATATTAGATTAAAAAAGATTAAAGATTTAAACTATCATTTATGTTTGTCTTTTATTGAAGACTTTTTGCTGAGTCCTGAAAACTGTATCTTTAGGCACCTATTTTCAAAGAACAATTTCAGGCAGTTGATCCTAAGGTGATAGGGATGTCAAGAAAGAAAACTGGATTTGAAACATAACCCAGCATTCAATGTTTCCTATCAGGTACCTCAAGACTCTTTTGCTGAGGTCTATGTCAGTAATCAAGTTCATGTACTGGCCTCAATTTAGCTTTCTTCCTGAAACCTTGGAGGGCTGGGGATGGTGGAGGAAATGCACGTTTTCAGGACAGAAGCTAAATAAGATGTGCATGCTACAACTACAAAACTTATTTGGGTAATTTATTTACGCACCCCTTCTGGTTACAAGGCCTACATTTATGGGAAGAAAGGGAAAGAGAGAACAGGCTGTGCTTAAGCAGAAATTTATGCATGAAAATTTACATATTTTGTTGTTATTTCAGGGATAATTCTTTGAGGATGAACAGCACCATGCCCAGCGTGTTCAGGATCAGGGCCTGATTGTTGAAACGCAAAGCTGACTCCCAAGCTCTGCTTTTTTCATCAGGTATCATCAGACAGTTAACCAACAGGTTTTGATTCAGTATCAGTCAAGAGACAAAAATGCAGCTTGCACTAATCTTTGAGTTCATCAGAACCTACAGAACCTGCAAAACCTTCAGCTTTTCATGTCCATGCAAGACTTCCTCTTCCATGGAAAACTCAGAAAAACCATGCTGAATTAGGTTGACTGAAGCCAAATACAGTAATCGGCAAGCAGTTACTTTGACTATTTCCCTGTTTCCAGGTGTGCACCGCCATTAAGCCCACCTTGACAATTTTTCCCCTGTTAGGAAATGCAGGAATTATCATTCTAAAATAATAACAACATCTAATCAATCCTGTTAATTCTATCAAATTTGCATATGTATGATTTTTAAATGGACCAGAAAACCCTCAATCAGAACCAGTCAAACATCTTCATTATAAACTGCAGATGATGGAGCTGCATATGATCAGAAAGTTGAGATTAACAGGAAGTTCAAACTCAGATTTAAATTTCAAGCCAATGAGTATAGGGAGCTCAGTGCTGAAGATGAAAAAAACTAGCAAACCTTTTTTGACTCTTCAATAATGCAAAGAATATATGTTCAAATACAAATTGCATTGTGATAAGTGATATATTGTGCTACTGTGTTTTGTTCTTAAAAGCTTTACTACAGGGTTCTTAGGCAACTGCTGGTTTTTTTGAAAATTGCAACAGGAATTTCAGGGGCTCAAAAGAACCCCTAATCATCAACTGTCACTGTGAAAACTTTGTTTATGAGCAAATCATACATGAACAGCTGCTGAAAAATTGCATTTGTCAGGCAATCAAATTTTTTTCAGCAATACAACAGGAAAAATATATGATAAATTTCAAAACATTTTATTGATTACAAAAATGCGGAGGTAACTTGTAAAAATTCTATTGTTAGCTAATGCAAGGTGGGTGAATGTAAGTGCTGTGCAATGAAAGAGACAGAAGCCTCTCTTGCTGTGAAGTACAGTACCCCATGTTTTTCCTTTCACTTCAACACTGGCTGTTCCCAATATTTTCTGCATGCATAGAGCACTAATTTCCTCAAAGATGAAAATACTATAAATTTACAGAACATAGACAGTATTGATTAGAAAAGCATAGAAACTTAGGAGAGGAAACGGCTTAAGCAATATTGCAGGATGAAGGTAAATAATGGTAGTCTTTGAGAAATAGCATTATTCTATAGTAAATATTTAACCAATTTTCAACTTTCCCATTGAAGGCATAATAGCAAGTTTCACCTCTTAGCTTATGCTATTGGCTCAGGAAATCCTTAATAACTGTAGAAGTCCAAGTGTGTTCCTCCAGCTAAGAAATGTTGCTTTTTTGAACATTCTGAAATTTGCAGCATGATTTAAGACTATGAAGCTGTATTTCATTTTAAATATAGGATGGCAAAAATACAGCATCTGGAATCAGTAATTCTCAGTACATGTAACTCATCTTCATTCACAATGTCTCAAGTCCCAGTTAGCCAAGGACTTAGTGAACTGAAACAATCAGATTAAGGTAAATCTGTTCTTAACTAAGACTTTGAAATCTGTTCTTATTCCAGTAATTCATGAGGTGGCAGGCTTTCCTCTGCATTGCTGCATGAACAGATGCTTTGCCATTGTGCTTAATCACCTACTGAAATGCCATATTTGAGGTAAGATGTAAAGTTGACACGTCAAATCCTTTAGCATTAACCCTAATGCTTAGGGTAAATTTCCAAATCGTATTGTGACTATGTTTACATTCCTCCTGAAATTTTACAGGAAAATGTTTTTGTCATCCAAATTAATTTTCTTTAAATAATAAATGTCTCTTTGCTTCAGACATTATAACCTTGTCTCAGCTTCTTTATCCCCACACTTGAAACAAAAGAGAAAAAAGAAGCCCAAAATAAGACCTTATATAAAGACCAGATGGATCCTGAGAAAGCAGAGAATTTTTAAGCAATATTATGAATCCTCTGGAAATCTTGCTTGCTGAGGCCATTAATAAATGACACAACAGTACTTTGTAGTGAGTGAAGCTTCCTAAACAGATGTTACTTTCTGAGCATTTTTTCTACTTTCTTCACATCTTTGTATATCTGCAGAGCGACATAAGCAGCTTTTTAAAATAAAAAAGCTAAATTTAACATTTCCTTCACACGGGCAACACTGCCACATTGGAGTGCTTCTGTAGCACATAGCCTGCCAGACTACTCTGTGAGGTAGTGTGATGTGCAGCAACTGAACATCAAATGTGTTACATCTATCATTTGCCTTGTCTAACTGTGAGCAAGTCATGATCATGACCCATCTGCATAAGAGGGCGAAAATAGCACCCTTTGTTTTCCTTACTGATCATTCAAAATAGACAGTCTTACTAAGATTTCTAAAATGATTTTTTCAATTTAAAAAAGTATATGTTTTAATAGATTCTAATAGTAGAAGCATAGAAGAACTTTGTTTGGTAAGAAACCTTGTATTTTCTTAAAACCAGAAGTTTGTTAGAACAAAAATAAGCCATTGCATAGTACGCATGAAGTCAGTCACATCACAGAAAGAAATGTGATACTTTCTTTGTTTTGAAAGTAGAAAACATCCTGTGCCTCCTAGAAATTGTCTGTAAAGAATTGGGAGTAGCAATTTTTCCCACTCTCCTCCTGCAAAAGGAGGTGTTACCGGTAAGGTATTTGTGGTCTTATCAGAGATCAAAATGATTTCACTCTTTTATTAAGCAAAAAGCCAGATGATACGTACATGCAGTCAAGAGATCTTTAATAAAGAACAGTAAATGTACTAACATTAGTAAATGACTTGACTGAACTTCAAATATCTAGAAGTTAGAGGGGTTAAATATCCCAATCTATAAATCTTTAAGAGTCATTTAAGTGTTGAACTCCTTCTCTTATTCTGCAACAACCTTAGTTTATTAGATAATTTTTGGATTATGGTCATGGATATTGATTTGGCATATAGAATTTTGATTGTATTACATCCTGTATCACCTGCTTAAAGTAAGAGAGTAAAATGATCAATATTAAAAATACTACAAAGAAATATTTGAATTAATTACTCCATAATCCTCAACTGAATATTTGCAGTTGCAAGACTTAAGAATGTCATATATAAACATGTATCTATACATAGAAGATGGTACTATGTATCTACAGTGAAGAACTATAAATTTTATACATTAAGAGGAAAGTATTACAATTTCTTTCAAATAAATCTTCTCCTGAAAGGGAGCAAACAAGTAACTAAAAGATTATCAGGGTTAACTGAATTTGCAGATACTACAAATACTTTCCTAGTTTAATATTACACAAAAAATTTTGGTTTGCCGCAGCAAGAAGTGAAAACAAAGCAAAATGGGTCAACTGACCATAATGTTCAGGGTTCCTGAAATGGATTAAGAAATTTTATAAATATAGCTTCACAAATATTCCTTTTTGTCTTAATAGGTAAAGGAAAATAGTTTTCCATGGCTCAGATGACTAGTAAGAATATAAATACTAAAATTACCTTTCTAAAATAAATAAACTTACCACTGTTGACCATTAAAGGACATGTCATAACCAGCATAGGGCAGTATTAATTAACTTCAGCTAACATTCAGAGTTAAGATTTCAGCTGCAATAGAAAAGACTGAAAGCCTTTTCTCCTTCATGCTGTGGATTTGCTTGCCAGCTATGGAATTTTAGATCAGGAATCTTTCTGAATTCTCTCAAATATTTCTTGAGTAAACAGTCAAGAATGAGAGAAAGAGGGTGGAAGGAGCCCTTTGGGGTTTTTTGGGGGGTGGTTTGTTTTGTTTTGGTTTTGGTTTTGGTTTTTGCTTTTGGTTTTTTGTTTGTTTGGGTTTTTGATTTGTTTGTTGGTTTTTGAGGGAGTTTTGTGTTTTTTTTTGGGTTGGGGTTTTTTTGGTTTTTGTTTTTTGTTTTTGTTTTTTTTTTTTTGTTATTTGTTTTTGTTTTTGATTTTTGTTTGTTTGTTTGTTTACTTTGGTTTTTTTTCTGAAACAATGCAAGTTTGAACTTCCTCTTTGACACAAGAAACCAGAAAGTGAATTAAATCTGCAGGCTGTTTCCTAGACTTGAGTCCTAACTCTCAAGGGCAAGTCATGACTTGAATCCCTGTTATCTGTGAATTATCACCATAGTATAATCCTAAATAGCGGATAATAGAATGAAACTGAATAGTCAGAAGAACTGCTCTTCAGGTAACAACTTCACGAGTAAGCTAAAAGGAAGTTAGTAACAGGTTTTTCAACATAATACCCCTAATTTCAGTTTGTCTTTTAATTCGGGACAACTACAGCTTGCAAACTGTCTTTCCAAGACTGTGAGAGGGAACAAATTGGTAGACAACAGATTCATATAGGGTTCATTTTAACACTGAAAGAAAGATCTCTCAAGGAGAAGCTGAGCTTATGAAATAAAAAACAATTTAGAAAAATAGAAAAGAAAAGAGAATAGAAAAATTCTTTTCCAATGGAAAGTACAAACCACTGAAAATATTTGCAAATCTCCTCTCAGGTGATACTAATTCTGGAAAAGTTGGCATTAGCAGGCTTGCAAAGGCTGATGCTAAACCAAACACGGAACATCAGAGCTTTGCCTGTCTTTCACTTGGTGTGAAAAATTTGGAACTAGACTTTGGTCAAACAACCCAGAGTTCACTGGCTTATTCTCAGAGTTCTTCAAGTATAGTTGTGCCAATAAAAATGCCATAGAAGACACAAATGCTTTTTCTTTGCTATTAATTGAAGATTTATTGAACATCTTGGAAATCACTCTTATGAAAACTTCTCTTTTTAGTTTGCTATTCCCTAAACCTAACTAATTTACTTACATGACTGATTAGACAACACTCAGGGAAAGAAAAAGGAAATACTTTTTAAAATAGAACTACATTTGCAAGAATTTGAAGCCACTTTTTATTGACATTGTGGATATGAGTGAAAATAGGTATTGAACCTTCATAGTCAATTAATGTCTAGGAAACATTTAACAAGAATATACTAAGGAAATTTAATTTGATAATGATTGCCTAACTTATTCATTTATGACATGATGAAAGTATTCTTACAATTATCCATATTGTCTCATATTTTAAATGCTGTGTCACTAAATTTACATTCCCATAACAAAAGACTCAGTTTTCTTGAAATATGTTATGGCCTGACCTCATAAATTCAGAAAAAAAGGAAATATAGTTAGAGAAATCTTCAGGGGTTTCTAAGAGATCTGAATTTTGTGCTAGTTGATATAGATTAATATAGATTAATATAGATTAATATTAATATTAATATAGATTAATATTAACTTAATTCTTTTATTTAACTGTGTTTTTTAAAAAAATTAACATTTTAATCTAAGTGTTTTACTGCACTCTCATAGTGAGAAATTGAGATGCAGAATCAAAAGGACATTCCTTTTTAGATGGTTACATCACGAAAAATCAACACTAACTTCTGGTAGAATCTGTGCAGTCAATAAGAGTAACTGCAAAATAATTCTACTTCAGTATTTTCTCTAAGTATCTGTCATATCTTCTATTTTATAGTCTCTCTTGTAAGTCAACAGACAAAAACTCCAACCTTCTTCCTAGCCAAAGAAGACAGAAGAGGCAAAGCATTTACTTATGTCATAGACTATTAATTGCTACATAAACGCAATACATATGGATCATAATTGTGAACATACTTCACTTCTCTCGCTTAAATCCTTCCTTAAAATTTTCATTTGCAATAATATCTATACCACTAGTGTCCTGGGACCATTTTCCCTCATATCTAATGCTTGGCAGCTTCTATAATTTCTTTCATTGATGGGTTTGCAAGCTTGTGGAGATTGCCATTTTGCTTGCATGTAGACATTGTACAATAAAAGTGAAATTTGTGACTGACAGTTATAAATAAGTATCAGCTTTGTGTCTGGATACAGATAAAATGCAAACGTTTTCATTGTTATTGATTTGTAACTGGTGTATTTATGACCTTTAACAGTGATCTAAAAATCTTAAACATATATTTATCATTTGAATTTAGTAAGTTGAGAACAAACTAATGCTTTTTAATGTCTTATTTCTTGTCACCAAATTTTTGTGGGACATTCTTAATGACTTGTCTAGATCATTTACCTGTGCACAAAAACCTGGCCAGCAGTTAAAGATCATAGTTTTAAATAATTATAAAGTATCACAATGCTTGGTTTAGTGCCTTAGATAATGTTCACTTTTCACTTTGACTATTGCAAGTTATAGATGAGGCAAAATAGCCAGATACAATATTTGGCTAATGCAATATAATAAAACATCCCTTTAGTATGCATTGTTGGGCATTTTCTAGATTATTATAAATAACAGAGGTGTAATCTGATATTAATATGTATGAATTAATGAAAAAACTGCATTGTCATATTAATGATTTAAAGAGTTGTTTGTCAAGCCTGATCAATATATTGACTTAAACATGTAGGAATGTTCCTGTTACTTAGGCAGCTTCCTTTTGTTATATCAAGAATAGTAAATTTAATGGAGAAAAACGCAATAGAAGATGATCGATTGTCTCCTTTTGTCATGGAGATCAATTATTGTGGAATGTGAACATAAGAAAACGAAAGCATTGTTATACAATCTGTCCCTTGAGTCTTTGCTCATTTTGGTGTATTGTTTGCAGACTGTGGCATAGGCTAATACAAAACAGCATAGTAAATAAGGCATTCTGCTGAAGTAAAATAAGTTTCCTCACTATTGAAATCTGTATTTCTAAAAGTCTGAGTACTGTCCTGCCATTTACATATAAAATGTGTGTTTTATTCCATGCCAAAAGCAGCGTAACCCAAAGTTCGCATAGCTATTATCACTGTATTGCATTTGTAATGAGAGAACATAATGAAAGATGAAAAACTTTATTTAAGCCATAATAGAAAAGCTGCTCATGAGCAACACAAATTAAAAGTAATACATTTAATCTTAGACAGCTGGTAAAAATAATTATATTTTTACTTAATTGTCAGTAATTTGTGAATGAAGCCAAATTTTCTGTGTGTTTTTTTTTTGTACCTCAAGATGAATCAAACTGCTATGTTAGAACCACCATACAAATGCTAAAAATTAAGAAAGTAATGAAAAATTATTGTTGTGTGGTTTGCCTTACAGTGAATAATACAAGTTTGTGTGAGCAATGTCTGTCCAATGATTCAAATAGTGATCCATAACACGACACAAGCATTCTAAATTCAGAGGTGTTTTAAGTGGTTGAATTTCTGATAAAACAACTCCATTTTAAAACAAAGTCTCAGTCTTAATTTGAATGCCTTCTACACTTAAATGTAGACTCTTCTTCTAGTGCTGCTGTAGAAATCAATTGGATTTCCTTTAATGAGGTTGATTTAGAAACAATATTACAGAGGCTGTGAAAAAAATAGAAAAGAAGATCAGATAAGTCTAACAGTCCACTGTTTATGTCTTTCTCTGATTCACTGCTACTCTATTTGCTTGGAGTCAGAAGACTTTATTCTAGATACTGTTATCACCTGGTGTTTGCTAAATTACTGTGAAATTGTTGCAACAGCTGTTTGTTACTGAGGAAATATTCGCTTCATATTGCTGCAATAAACTGATCATTGCCAATTAAATGCCCATTAATTGTGTAAGCAAGGAATACTGCCAGATGTTTACATTAGAACAAAAAATATCCTTTGCTCTTAATTTTTGACTTATAACCCTCCCCTTTCATGTGGATAATAATATGATTTCTTGAATATTCCACAGATTTGGGTTTGGGAATAAATAAAACGCAGTCTTCTTTGGTGGTAAGACCTTGGAATATGTGTAGAAGTATACTAATAAATATTGTAAGCACACATAAATAAACCAGAATATTTTATTTAAAACTGAAATATACTTATCTGTGTATGTATATGTATGAATGGTACTATATACAGTTTTCTATTAAATTTATTCCCAATACTTACTGATAGTTTTAAAATTTCCAAAGCAATTAATTTACTTCTAGTGAAAAATAGGATTTTCAAGGAATGCCCAAACACATCTCCCCACCACCCCTTAACAAGACATAGATTCTGTAGAAACCCAGAAATTATGGAAGAGATTTCTGACGGAAATTTCTGTCAGAAATGGCTTGTAAAAGTTGCCCTTATCATCTGAATTATTAAAGGAGCTTTGAACAAAGGCTGCCAGTATGCCGCAGGACCATGATCCTACAATGAAAGCATGAGAAAACATGGCTGCAATCCCAAATACATAATTTTCTTAACCAGTGTTCACAAATCATAGAATCACGGGACCCTAAAATACTTTGTGTTGGAAGCGATCTTTAAAGTCCATCTTGCTTAACTCTCCTGCTATGGACAGGGACACCCAGTTCATGCTGTTCAAGGCTGTGCCCAGCCTGTTCTTGAAGAACAATGATGTGCCATTCACAATCTATCAAGGAAACTTGTTCCCCTCTCTTACTACCATCATTGTAAAGATTTTTTCCTTATATCTAATCTAAGTCATATATGGAGAAACATATAAAATGGTTTGGGTTGGAAGGAACCTTAAAGTTAATCTAATCTGACCTTCCTGCTGTAGGCAGAGACAACTTTCTCCAGACCAGATTGCTCAGAGCTCCATCCAAGCTGACCTTGAACACCTCCTGGTGAGGGCCATCCACAGGTTCTTTGGGCAACATGTGCCAGTGCCTCACTACCCTCACAGCAAAGATTTTCTTCCTTATATCTAATCTGAATCTTTCCTCTTCTAGTCTGAATCTCTTATCCCCTTTTGTAGCAGTACAGGCCATGGTAAAACATCCTTCTTATAACCCCTCTTTATATATTTAAAAGCTGGGTCTGCTTGAACTCCTCTCTTTTCCAGGCTGAACAACCCAGCTCTCTCTGTCTGTCTTCCTAGCAGAAGAGCCCCGTCCCACTGAGCTTCTGCACAGCCCTCCTCTGGGGCCAATACAACAGATTCATATCTTTATTGTGTTGCAGATAGCAGAGCGGGCTGTAGCACTCCAGGTGGAATCTCGTGAAAGTGAAGTAGAGGGGCACAATCCCCTCCACCTGCTGCCCACGCTTCTTTTGATGCAGCCCAGGACACCGTTGGCTTTCCGTACTGACATCACGCATTTCCAGGTCACGTGAAGCTTTTCATCCATCGTACTCCCAAGTCCTTCTCCTCAAGGCTGTTCTCAGTCTGTTCGTGCCCCAGCCTGTATTGATACAGGGGATTGCTCCAGCCCAGGTGTAAGACACATGAGTTCACACTGGCTCACTCTTCAAGCCTGTCAAGATTCCTGTAGTTGTCATCCATTCTCTCAAGAGTATCAACTATGTCACTCATCTCTGCCTCATGTGTAAACAATTTTATAGGAAAAGTTATTATTTTCATTCTTAGTCACGCATATACCATAGTACTCATAAAAAATGCATTGAAATATGTACTTTATAGCACATAGTTTTCAAATTTAAAAAAATCTAAACTAGTAGATAAAATAGGCAAGTTACTGACCTGGTTAAAACAGCCACAAAAATTTACAGTAATTTACCCCTATCAGAGTCAGAATAAATTTTTTATGCTTACCAAAATGTACATAACAAGGCTGGGATAGAGAAGTAGTCCATAAGCTCTAAAAAATTGTCTGAAAATGAAATTTCCCAAAAACATTGAGCATAAAAGTAGCCACTATTCTGACCGATTATTTAATTCCTCCACCCAAATCTTCAGTATTACTTCGTAACACTCACCATCCCACATAATATCATAATCAAAAATAATGACGATAATGATGATAATGATAATGACAATGATAATGATGATGATGATGATAACAATAATAATAACAATAATAATAGTAAAATACACCACCTAGATTTGAAATAGCATATAGCCAAATATCATATGCAGTTTTTATAAAAGCAGTGAGGTAAATATGACAGCAAAGAGCAGTATTTTCATTAAGGTATTTCAGAGAAGTACTGGGAAAACTAGGAAAGCCTAGGGTGAGGTGAATTTATCCCATCTCCTCAGGCATAAAATTGCATCCTGTCTTTACTTACTGAAACATGAAGTAACTGTGATACTATTGAGGAAGGTCAAAACATAGTAGTTCAAACACTGACAGGTCTGTCTGTAAATGTAAATAGAAAATGAGATGATTTTCTACTGAAATACTTCTGGAATCAGTTCTTACCCAAAATTTATTTAACATTAATGGGACAAAACTGAAATTTTATTCACAGAAATTATCACATTGTGATTTTCTTACTAGTTTTAAATTCCAGTGATGTGATCACATTCAGTAAACAGACTTGTGGACAAATTGACAGTTCGTAATCAAGGATTATTTACACTAGAGATGAAGTTTTAAAATGACTCAATGAACAGACTTCAATGCTACATGAACTCAGCTCAAAAACAGAGCATAATCTTTCCCCAGAATTGCGTAGACTGACTGGATTTTTTTTTTCCTATTTAAAAATAACATATTATCAGGTTTTTTTTTGCATTCTTCTTCACCTCTTATTTTGTTTTGTGTTTTTTAGGGGATTGCCTGGCTGGTTGGTTGGTTAGTTGGTTGGTTGGTTGTTTTCAGGGGATTTTTTTAACAGCAATTAATACAGGAAGTTCTTATTGATTCTGTTAATTAGAAGCTTAGAAAAACTTATAATAATTATAAATTTTGGGGACCTTTTCCTAACAAGACATGACTCTTTTTCCTGCTGCATAGTTAAGATTTTTTCCATACTGGCTAATAAATAAGGTGGTTAGTGGTTTTGTATGGGTTGATTTTTGGTGAAGAAGGAAGAAGGCAGCCACAAAAGTGGTTTTCTGTAAGGAGCTGCTAAAAGCTTCCTCCGTGCCTGGAAAAATCAATCACTGGCTGGCTCTGAGAATAGGCACACTGCTAAGCCAATTAGAAAAGCTGGTAACGCCTCCATGATAACATATTTAAAGAAGGAAAAAATGCGGGAAGTTCTCTTGCTTCCTTGCCTCTGAGTAGGGGTGAGGGGCCCGCTGGCCAGGGCCCTCCCCAGCCGGCTGGCTGGGCCCCTGCCCAGTGGGGTCGGGACCCTTTCCCACGTGGCTGCAGGGGCCATGCCACCGGCGGCCATCCCAGCACCGTGAGATGCCCCAGTGGCTGAGGCTGGGAGTGGCCACATGCCGGGCACCGCATTGCCATGGCAGCGTCATGCTGTCATGGCCATCTCGACATGGCTTGCAATGAGCTTCACTTGCTTAGCCACTTTTAGCCAGCCATGCTGCAGACAGAAGGGCAAAAAGAAGCGGCAATAATTTTTTTCTCTTTTTCGACACCTCGCATGAGGAAAAACACTGAGTGGAGGTGGTGGCCTGTGCCGCCTGGTATGGTGCTGGCGGGGACGACATGACCAGCAGTGAGAGGCGTGGTGAGCAGTTCCCCAGTGCTAAGCCTGGACAGAATCAACTTTTCAATTCTGCAGAGCTCTAAAAATTTTCCAATTGATAGAACTTCAGAACAAATGAACCTACAAACATCAATTCTCTCCTGAGTCAGAGAAAAGAAAAAGGTGAAGACACGTGAGGAGAACAATATGGTGACACCAAGGTCGGTGCAAAGGAGGGAGGGGGAGGAGGAAGTGCTCTGAGCGTCGGAGCTGAGATTCTTCTGCAAGTTGTGGTAAGGACTAAAGTACAACAAACTATATCCCTGTAGTTCATTGTGTTCATGGGGGGATGCGGAATTCACCCACAGGTCATGAGAAGAACGGTTCTCACGCTGGAGCGTATGGATGCTGAGAAGCCGTGATCTGGTGAAAGGCTTGAACAGAGAGAGACAACTCTTGCTTCCAGAGATAGAGGAAGAGGACTGTTGCTTTTATAGTAGAACAGCTCATCTTTAAAAATTATACCTCATGAACTAATGGTCCATAAGAAAAGCAGTTGTGGGAAGACAGCTTTGCTTGCGGGAGGGTCTCATGTTGCAGCAGGTTGGGCGTGACTGCTCTTGTGAAAATTAGAACCATGCTGGAAAAGTTCACAAATAACTGTCTCCTGTGGGAAGGACTCCATGGCATAGCAAGAGACTCCTCTACCTAAATGAACTGAGGAAGTGACAAACTGACTAAAACCCCCATGTTTTGTCTCCCTGTGCTGTTGGTGGGAAGGAAAGAAGGGCTGGCGGGGGTGGTGGTGGGAGAGGGGAAGGTGTTATAAAGGTTTATGTTCATTCCCATTATCCTCTTTTAATTCTAGTAAAAAATTTTTCTTTATACTTTCTTAAAGTCTTGAGCCTGTTTTGCCCTTAAAGTGTTTTCTCCTAATACTTATCTCACCCCACAAACTTTTTAAAATTGTTCTTTCCCCTCCTCTGCTCAACTATAGCAGAGGAAAATGAACAAATGGTTTTTTCTTGAGTGCACTTGCCTTTGGCCAGCGTCCAACCCATGACAGGTGGCAATGCCAGCTGGGGCTCCGTACCTTCTCCCAGGAAACCAGCAACAGGAGCAAGAGGACACAGTCTTAAGCTGCACCAGGGGCTGGATATTAGGAAGAATTTCTTCACAGAAAGAGTGATAGGGCGTTGGAATGGGCTGCCCAGGGAGGTGGTGGAGTCACCATTCCTGAAGGTGTTTAAGAAAAACTGGATGTGGCACTCAATACCATGGTCTAGTTGGCAAGGTGGTGTTGAGTCACAGGTCAGACTCCATGATCTTAAAGTGCTTTCCCAATCTAGCTGATTCTGTGATTTAAACAGAGAAAGGACATATAAAGACGAAGCATCTCCAGTGGCCAAGCAAGCCAGGGACAGGCACAGGCATCAGTCTGCTGATCCTCTTCTTGAGAGGGATAAAGGAAGAGCTAGCAAAAATTGTTTATAATTACTGCAAAATACCTTAAACAAAAACAAACCATGGAAATACAATCTAATGAAAACTCTCAAACTATGTTGTGGAGAGTGTTTTTGTGGTTGTTGCTTTCTTTGTTTTAAAGCACCGTATAGTAATATATGCCCACATAAACTCTGAAATGTGTCTTTCAAATTGCCTAACAGGTATGAAAGCACGTAAGAGCAGAGATGGCTGGGGGCATATATATAGATACATACATATATATATATATGTACACACACAATACTTATATATGCTCCCTAGGTACTTGTGCTAGACGAATGTTAAAGGAAGTAAAGAGATAAAAACTGACTAGAAGGAATATTGCTGACTGCAGGGTATTGAACCCCACACTCCCTTTGGAAGATGATCACAGGACACAGGCTGAGCTGTAGAAAATATAAGGCAGCAGCATCTGGCTCCTTAAATATCTCCACAGGCAGTTGTACCAGCATCTTTGAAGCTGTCTGTGCATCTGTCACGTTTAGTCTGCTTATTGACTGCCTCAACTGAGCACCATTTTGATTCTTTCAGACATGGAATAATCAGACAATAAATCTCAGGAAAATCCCTTGCAATATCATTCACATGTCTTCCAAAATTAATAAGAGGACAGGACACTGCTTCATTCCTACATCTGATTATTTTTCTTTTTTTATTTTTTTTTGACCAATGTTAAGCCTTTCATTTAACTACTGCCTCAGTGTGATCATGCTCTGCACAGTTTTTTTCTGGATTCCATGTAATATTGGTCAAGAGATAAAAATAACTATCAATCCCTTATCACAACTGCAAAAGTCATAGGAATTATTTTTTCCACTGATACAAATCATAAGACGTAACATTGTGGGTGTCCTAATGGATAAACCGGTGCAGAAGAAGTTTTTTTTCCTTTTATTTTTCCCTTGTTATTTTACTATTAAAAATATCTTCAGAAGACTAATTCTGATTTAAAAAAATAAAAACAACTAGATATCAAACTCAGAACAGGGAACAGTTACGATACATTGATATCAGAAAAATGAGCATTTTAGTCTATCTGATTTCACAGTAATGGTCTTAAAACAATCAACAATACATTTTCATCTCACACATACCTTCTTCTAGGTTTATGAAAGTTTAGCAGCAATTGGGTTGGTGTGGTTAGAGTTCCATTTCCTGTCAGAATACTCAGGGCTTAGAATTAGCCCAGGGCTTAGTTAAGTTATTGACTAACTGACAAGTTTTACCAAAGCAATAGGATACAGCAGGAGGTACTTTACCATAGAATTTCAGATTCTGGGCACAATTGAAAAGTCTTGGTGGAGAAAATGTAGCAAATTTTAAGTGGAAATATCAACGGAAAAGTGGTTGTCCCTTAATAATAGTTAAAGCTCCCTTCAATCAGAATTCCATCTGAGTTGAAAATTGATTTCTGCAGAAATCACCTTAGAAAACACATAGGAGAAAGACAGTAGAGGGAAATAGAAATATATGTTAAGAGAAATAAAAAAAAGTGGGGTGGAAGAGGTTATCTGTGCTAAGTTAACAGTAGTTAACAATATGGAGGGAGGTAAAGGAACTATCTTCATGTTTGCATACTG
Organism: Callaeas wilsoni; assembly: GCA_013398955.1. Taxonomy (NCBI): domain Eukaryota; kingdom Metazoa; phylum Chordata; class Aves; order Passeriformes; family Callaeidae; genus Callaeas; species Callaeas wilsoni. The sequence continues at coordinate 57,262 of VWPU01017548.1, forward strand.
TAATCAGGTCTAGCACATTATATTAGAGAAAAACACACTCCTTCAGAGCTTTCTAAAAGTCACCTAATTTGAAAGAATGCAAGAATAACCTACTAAACAGGTATTTAACCCCACTTCTACCCAGACATGTAAACTTTTTGTAGTTAGTGAATCTCTCAAAACAATGGATTGGAAATATGAAGTAATTATCCTGCTATAAATACAACTTTTTAGTTTACATTCAATATTTTTTTAAAAAATTACACTAAAAAGACAACTATGCATATGCAAAATACACTAAAATTTCAAAACACATAACATGCACAAAAATAATTCACAATTCACAATGACTGCTGCAATAATTACAAAGATTTTAATATGAAGAACAAGATTTTTAGTCTATTAATTTATACATACAAAAAAGTAGTATCGTGTCCTTTACTTACAGATTTTGTATCAAATTAAGGAGATTAAAACTATTTTCATCCTAAGGAAACATGGACAGGAAACAAGGAGGGTGTAGTTAAAGATAACTCAGGCTGGAGGGAACTTGAGTGACTCTCAAGTCCAACCTCTTGCTGAAAGCAGGACCACCTGTGAGATGAAAACAGATCATTCAAAGCTTTATCCAGTCAGGACCTGAGAACCTCCAAGGATAGAGACCTCACAGTCTCTCTGTGTCTTCCAGTGTCTGTCTGCCCTCAGATTGAAATTGTCTCCTGTCCTCCTTCCATGCACCACTCTAAAGAGCTTCCCTTGTTTTGTTTTTATTACACTTTCTTGTAATTATTTAAAGGCTACGGTTAGGTGGCCCCAAAGCTGTTTCTTCTCCAGATTCAACAAATTCCATTCCTTCAGCTTCTCCTCCCATAGCAAGTCATGCAGTATCTGATCATCCTAATGGCTCTCTGATCAATATCTTGCTCATATGGCAGATCCCAAACTGGTCACAGTATCCCAACATGATCTAACAGGTGTGGGGTGAAGGGAGGAAACCCCTGTTCTTGACTGACTGGTTGTGCTCTCTTCAACATAGCTATCTTTGACATTGCTCTCTTCAATAATGTGTTATTAGCTTCCTCTGCAGAGGACACTTCTGGGTGTCTGACAAGGTCTCTAGAACACCTTGCACTGGAGCTGCTCCACAAACAATAATGTGCAGCCTGTAAAATTGTAGGCACTAATAATGCAAACCAATACCATATGCATACGAAAAGCTATACATACTATCAAAGCAAAACCATCCAACTGATTTTACCAATGTGCAATCTTTGAATAACCAAGTTTTATATGCTGTTCTTCATGTACTTTGAAACACTGACAAAGTTGCAAATTGTTTTAGGTCTCTCATTCTATACAGGCTAATGTATATTATATGTATGCTTTGATGAACTTGCTACTTATCCTTCATATATAATAACAAAGAAAATTAAAGCATACATGACACATTTACTTTCAGCTTTAATTGAAAATGAGATAACAATAAAAATGCTCTGACACTATTTTTGTATTTTAACCTTGTCGGTTTGAAAATTATTTAACAGTTGCTTTTAATCACCATTAACGTCCTACCTTGAACACACTGCATCTTGTACTGTACTGAAAAGCAAAGCCTCATTATAGACAGCTGTACTCTATGGTGCTACTTTGTATGTAAATAAAACTGACAGAATAAAGGAAGACAGAGAATGTGTAATTCATTTGTCTTTCAGGACCTCCACAGAGAAGACACAACGCCTGTTACTGAATCTTATTTAAATAACATGGAAATATTTAATAGCTAGTGTCATACTCAGCACAAAAGATAAATGTTGACTACGCATATCATCATATATGATGAGAACACAGCTGACCTGATACATCCAAGAATTACAGCACAGCCTCATACAGAGAAAAGAGTTCCATTCAGCAAGTGGTATATCTGTGCAATCACAGTGAGTGCCAAAGGTGAGGAATGCTCTCAAGAGATCCCAACTCCTACTGCAAATCTTGTTAGATCATGTACCGCTGCCCTGGAAAGAATTGCATTTGAAAATAAAGATACATGTTCCCAAACCAAACTAATTGCTGACATGTATTTATATTCAGACACAATATTTTCTTTTTCTTTTTCTGCCTCTTCCCATTTTTTGTTGTCTGTTTAGATTAAAAGCTCATAGTATCTACACACAGAGGTTATTTATTCCTTATGGAATAAGGATTAAGTACCTTGAGTAAAGTAATCTTCTGCTCCTGAAAGAACTTTTTCTAGCAGATATTCTGTGTTATTTCTGTGTCAAAAGATGTAATTTTCCTCTATCGAAATTCAATTGGCTTGTGTATGTTAAAAAGACCACAATGCTAGGCATTAAAAAAAACCCAAAAAAACCAGCAAAACTATATTCTCTTATCTTTCCAGAAAACTAAGCAATATTTTCAGGGCAAGTTTGTCTAACCTACATGTGCACCTAAACTTGATTCAGAAAAGGAAGTGTCCTATGAAGAAGCATTATAGAAGAGGAGTGGGGACTCAGTTATTCCTCAAACAGTTGTGGGATTTCTTTTGGAAGGAAAAAAATTGTTCACTAAAATCCTTTGATGTATACACCTTACAAAGCAAGTAGCACACACACCTAGATCTGGAAAAGCCTTTTCCATTCTCTGCAGATATCTGATTTCAAATTTTGTAGGGAAAATTTTAAAAACCCACTGATTAAAAAACTGTAAAATCATGAAATGGTCGGTGGTGAAAATGTCTTCAGGAAATTGTCCATTCCAACCACTGTCCTCAAAGCCGAGTCACTTAAAGCAGGTTACCCAGCACTGTCTTTCAGGTTTTTAATATCTCTGAGCATAATTACTCCTAAATCTTTCTGAGCAAACTGTTCAACTTTTTAGCCATTATACAGTATAAAATTATTTTCTTAGGTTTAAATGGAATTTTTTGTATTTCAATGTGTGTGCAGTCAAGAATCAGAGGTTCAGTTTCCAGTTGTGCCAGAGCCTGTCTGTAAATCACTTTCTGAAACACGCTTCTGTGAAACAGGAAAAGTAGTATCGACTCATTCAGACTTGTGTCACGGGATATTTCTATTAGATTTTAAAGTACTTACTAAGCTCTGAAAACTTAATTGAAATAAAGAGTTTTAGCAAGATGAAAAAAAGTTATGACATCCTTTGTTTCCAAGAAATGACATTTCAAAGATTATCTGAACAGAAATTCACGATACTTTTATAAAAAAACAGAAAAAACATTCCCCAAAAAACCCTAACTCCTTGCTCTCCAGTAGATATTTAACTGGGTCATTCAGAGTTCTGTTGCAAAAAATGTTGTCACAAGTAGAAAAAAAATGAGCAGGTTATTTTGCTACTTCATTTACTAATAAAAATCTCCACAATGAAAAATTTTTGATGCTATGTAAATGGTGCAAATAATATACAAGTTTACTACAGTATATAAAATGTCATTATTAGTATCTAATTCACATTCTAAGAATTTACGTTTTTTAGACTCATATGCATAGAGCAATGTGCTTGTATATGTAATTTGTATACATATACATCAGAGTTGCATTCACTGTATTTGCAGGAAAAAGTAACCTACTCTCCTCTGTTACCCTTCTCCAATGACCATTCTCTCCTGACTTTGAAATATCTGTATAATGGCATCAAGGCTGTGCTGGAAGTCACTAGGTTTAATAATTCAAGAACAGCTATGGTGGGTGAGTCCCACTCCCTGACCTGTGGCTGATTCAGGGTGTGATGAACTCCCTACAAAAGTAGGTAACTCAGGAGATACAACTCTGCAAATTTTTAATTCCTCTCTCAAGTTTTATACCAACAGCAAAATTAAAGCATTACTTGTTGCTTTTTCCCATTTTGGCCAGCTCAGGTCCAAGTGACCTGCAAATCTATCTGAAGTGGCACATCAAGGTAGAACAGTTAAGGAAAATCGACCTTCTTCATACAGAGAAAAAAATGGTCAGTTCTACACTCCGCCCATTAAATTTTCAATTTGAACAAAAGTATTTTGGTCAGTTATGATGACACAGGAACTCCAGTCTAAAACTGTGTTGAAACTTATACTTCTGGACCATTTCCAAGTTTTTCACTTTAGCTTTCCAGTAATTTCAACTTATCAGTCACAAATACTTGCAGAGGAACCAGCTTTTGTGTGTGGGAACAGAAGAAACTGTTTTATTTAGGGATGCAAGCAACACTAAAAAGATGGTTTGTATGTGAAGAATAGTGTGATGCAAACTACAGATTACTACTATAATCGTAAGAAATTCTCTATTTTATGCACCGAATAAGATTTTAATTAGAGCCCTTAATCTAAACTTGATTTATATACCTCAAGTGACAAAGCTTCTGTGAATAGATTCAAGGTGAAATTATGACAGTTTTATTGATGAAACAGTGAAATTTTGCTATAATGCTCTCGGAAAGGCAGCTTCTCATGTGAAAGATGCTAAAAATACAAGGTGAAACCACAAAATGATTAGGTATTTTTACAAAATGTAAAAAGGTTATTGTTCTTCCTTGTTTAGCTTCAGTTGTACAAGTGAAAAAACCTGACTGACACAGTTATATCATCTCTGGGAATTTTATCATTGTCTGTATTTCCAGAATAGTCAGCATATTGTTTCCATCCATGAGTCTGTTGCCTTTTCCTCAAGCTGGGATATTTTATTTTGAGCACTCTTTTCAAAATCAATGGCCAAGTAAAATATTTCTCAAAGCAGGAAAAAAAAACTTACAGGATTTGATATTTGCTAGATGTTATTGTTGCATATAAGAAGCTAGAAGGACAGAAAATAATTTCTAAAGTTATGGAGACATCGTATAGGTTTTTCTGTTATCTTAGCACAAATCAAATTCACAACATCAATAGATCCTTCCTGTGCTATGTAATTACATTACAGGCATTTAATTGAAACTAAATAGAAATGAAATTTTGCCTAGCATAGACATGTTCTGATGGTAGAAACTCGGCAGGAGGGCACTAGCTTATTAAAAATGTTCTTCATCTATCTAACACTTCAGGAAAAAAAAATGTTTTGTTTCAAAGTACTCTTTGTCATGTAAAAGCACCATGACCTGAAAACTAAGATTTTTTCAGTTAAATATAATAATAAATAAGTTGAATTTTACAAATATGACCCACTGAATTATAAAGGTGGAAATAAAGGTTTAACTTTTGCTGTGTTTGGGTGAAACACCCCCACATACAAGCAGAAAATTTAGTTGTTAGCTAGGGAAGCAATTGATTTTACTCACATACGAAATACATTGACTGCAAAAATAAACACTTCACTTCAGTGGATAATTTGGTATATTGCTTAGGGGAAGCAATTTTAAAAATGACAAACTGAATTGAAAACTCCAAGGCACTCTTCCCTTCCAGAGGGGATCATAAATAGTTCCTGGAAACAGGATCGTGTAGGAGTGCATTTTGCACAGAGAAGAGCTTCCAGTAACAAATGTACAGTAACAACTTCTGATGAGCAATAAGAAATACTTGGAAAGATTTTGAAAACAATGTTAAGCCGGTAAAACCCTATTGTGCCCTAAAATCCAACTTAGAACATATTCAGTTTTAATTGTGATATTATTCTGTTGAATATCTCTATATCTACAAAAGAGCTCAAGTTAAAGAATTACATAAAAGTGTTTCAAAATGCTACACTAGCATTTATCCAGAGATGGTACTAGTCAAAGAAAAGAACCTTCTTAAAACATTTAGTCAGTCTAAATTAAGTAAAAATTACATTTCTCAAGGAAACTGCAGATGTGCACTCATGCATTGCATGCAACTGGAGAAAGACTGACTTCATTTCTGTGAGTTGTCAGGAAGGAGTTAAACACAGAATTCAATTTCAGAGCAAAATATCGCAAAGTTGCTGATGTGGGAACTCTCTCCTGAGGAGGCAACATAAACTGCACCATTTACTTGCCAATTAATCCAAGAAGATAACATTAACATTAGTTCCAGTAGGAGATGCTTGCCTGCCTGCTTTCCAGGTGGTAAAAGCTAGGTTTGCAGCTACCAAATACCAGGACCGGAAATAAATGGGAGGAGAAATTTTAAAAAATTGTTTAAGGATTTTTTTCCTATTGTTTTCCTCTGTATTGGGTTTGCATGGCCAAGCTTTGGTAGAAAGGGTGCTACAGGGGTGGCTTCTGTGAGAAGCTCCCAGAAGCTTCCTCAATGTGTGGTAGATCCAATCTACCAAAGGTGGATGTGCCGCTACCTAAAGCTGGGCCAAGTAGAAATGGTGGTAATGCCTCTGTGATAACAGATCCAGGAAGAAACAGAAAAAAAGTTTTTGCACAGAAGTAACTGAGTCCAGAAAAGAGTGGGGTGAGAATTTGCGAGAGGTGTCTGCAGACACCCAAGCCGGTGGAGAAAGAGAAGGAGGAGGTACTCCAGGCGCTAGAGCTGAGATTCCTCTGCAGCCTGTTCTGTAGTTCGTGGGGAAGCAGCTGTGCCCTTGCAGCTCTTGGAGCTCCATGGGGATGCAGAAATCCATCTGCAGCCCATGCAGAAGACCCACACTGGAGCAGGTGTATGCCTGAGAGGAGGCTGTGAACCTGTCAAAGACACATAAAGAAAGGGTCCTTGAAGATGTTGAAGGACTGCACCCTTTGGATGAGTCACTCACGTTTCTGCAGTCAGGGGAAGACTGTTGCCCATGGGATGTCCACAGAAGTTGTTCATGGAGAACTATCTCCTGTGAGAAGGACCCCACAGTGGAGCAGGGGAAGCTACTGCAGCAGAAACAATGTGTGATGAACTGACCATAACCCCCTTTCCCATTTCCTTGTGCTGCTGGGGAAAAAGGTAGAGCTGGGATGGATGGAGGGGTGGAGAGAAGGTGTTTTGAAGGTTTTCTTTTACTTCTCATTATCCTACTCTGATTTCGTTAGTAATAAATTCAATCAATATCTCTAATTCTTGCCTGTTGTGCCCATGATGGTACTTCGTGAGTTATCTCTCCTGGTCATTATTTCAACTCACGAATCCTTCATTTCTCTCCCCTGTCCAGTTGTGGAGGGGAGTGATAGAGTGGCTTTGGTGGGTGCCCAGAATCCAGGCAGCGTTGAACCGCTACGCTTTGAAAAGGAGACCAAAATGTCACCCTATCCTATACAACGCAAACAAGATTCCTTTATCACTACAAAGACTTAAAAGCTTTTATCTTCCTGAAGGAAGAGGGATCTAGCCAATGTCTAAAACCATAGATATGCCCTAACAAAGGAATGGCGAGTCACTGCATACAGCTTGGACCCAAGACAAATGACAATACAGTTCCCATATGCAAGATAAATGTTTACGCATTTAAACTTACATTTATGCTTTCTTGCCTGCTTAAGCCACATAAGAAACAAACGCTTTGGTATGGTAAAATGAATCATATACTCTGTTCAGTACTCAAAGCAGCCCACATTCTTGTATACCACTTGAAATGGTTCCAAGCATGTGAAGCAGGTAAAAATTGGATACCGAAGGTGCATGTGGACAACTCTCACTAGCAGTGACAAAGTTTGGCTTTTCACTGCTATTCTCAGTGTAAAAGGAACTCATAAGCACGATCTGAGAGGAAACCTCAGCCAATGGACTTCATTGGTGTCTAAGTGACAGAAAACACCACAGCGAAAGCAGTGCAAACCTGTCTATTTATTTGAAAAAGGAATCTTTACCTCTCTCTCTATTTCCATTGCATGGATATTTTAATTTTTGTTAGTCCTATAATGTGTAGAAAGGGCCATAATTACTTTTAATTATTCCATAAACTTTGCTAAAGTTTTTGAAACGTCCAGGTTATGACCTTCTTAACTTTTATTCAGGCAAAATTTCTTTTCCAAGACAAAGAGAAGTTTTTCTGAATGGAGAGAATAGAATTGGCAAAACACAGTACAGCTGAACTACTTGTTCATTGTGAAATTCGCTGCTGACTCAATAAAATTCTTTTTATATCTAGCAGCAATGATTTTTCATTCAGTTATTGAATTATTTTTCTCCTTAATGACCATATTGCATTAGTATTTTCGTTTACTATTTTGCATATTGTCATTCTATACAGGGTATCTATCTAAATGAAGAAGAATAACACACTGCCATTTTCAAGGCCCTGTTGTTTCAATAATTTCAAGAATTATTGAAACATTTAATGAACTAATAGTTATCACACACATTCATTGAAATTCACTTTCTCCTGGCCTCCCTACACTGCAGCACTTCTAGCAGCCAAATCGGTTTTGTGATTTGTGATTTCTATAAACAATGGACAGCAATTTCTCAAGAACAGGTGCCTCCTACATCTGAGGATGGTCCCAGGGTCCCATTAATGCTAGGGTGAAGTAATGGTAAGAGAAACTGAATTTTTATATTTTTCAGGAGTTGGCAGACCTTCCAGGGGAGCAAGAACATGCCCTGGAAACCTAGAGAACTGAAGAACAGGCTAAAAGTATGAAAAAACTACTGTAGTGGAAAGAACTTTTTAAGGCGAAATTTGATCATGGTACCCCAAAAAACCATGATACTTCAGCTAAAGAAAATCTAAACCATCAACATTTCTGATAAAGTCAATCCCAATAAAGTCTACCTTAAAAATATTTCAAATAAGAGAAAGTGCCATAGAATTATGACAGATCTTGTTAGTCTCTATGCAAGCCAATGATACACACAAGTGTTTTAGGCATAAAAAAAAATTAATTTGTGTCTGGAGACTCACACTCATCTTTTGGTACTGTGTCATCTGTTTCAGTATTTATATCTCTATTGTATATCTAAAAGAAAAAATGAAAATTCAGCAGTTTTTCTATTTTTCCTTTCTTTCTGTATTTTTATGTATATGTAGTTATTACAATGAATACCATCTTTGCTTTTATTGCTGTGGCTACATGACATCCATTAGCAAACAAGTTTTACTGCATAATGGTATGTATCTATTTTAGATGTATTACTGCATCCTGCCTTCCAAATTATACAATAACCATGTTAAACAGCTTAGCTTTATTTTTTTTTAAGAATAGGATAATTTGTAAATGTGACAAACAGTAATCATCTTACATTTAAGATGAGTCAAACAGACATTCTCCTTCAGCTGAACTTTCTGATGACAATCTCTGAAATTGACAGATTAAAAGTGATTCATAGCTGTCAGAATTGTATAGTTTGCTGAACAAAATAAGAATAGAAACTTTGCAGATAACTGTCTGTGGGCTTACATAGCAGGTTATCTTCCTATACCCACTGTCAGTTAAATTAATAATGTCATAATCTATCTTCTCTGTCAGGTGTAAATGACTTTAGCATGTCAATAACTAGTTTGCCATGATGTCTCGCCTATATTTAAGACTATATATTGATTTCACACTTGGTACAGAATATCATGTATACGAGCCCAATATTTTGTTGTAGGATGGAATGGGTGAAATAAACGAAACTTTTACAGTCTTGTGAAAAAGTAGTAAAAATGGAAGGCCTTGGCAGCTATCAAGGTATCCAATGCTTTTAAAACCAAAACTTTTACCAATAATGATCTTGCCTTGGTATTTCATCTGTGTGAAGTTGTGGTACAGCTGACATTCCTTATAGAAGTACGAGTTTATTACTTTGCACCATAAAATGTCTATATAATGGCAGACAATGAAAAGGAAGTGGTCCCCAAGAATTAAAAGGAGAGAGAGCTTCCACAAAATTTGAATTACCAACATAGTTCATAGAATCAGAGAACATCCTGAGTTGGAATGGACTCAAAAGGATCATGGAGTCCCAGTCCTGGTTCTGCACAGGACAGCCCCAAAAGTCACACCATGTGCCTGAGAGTATTCTCTTGCTTCTTGAACTCTGTCAGGCTTGGTGCTGTGACCAACCTAAAACTGCCCGGACACAACTTCGGGCCATTCCCTTGGGTATTGTCACTGGACACTAGAGAGAAGAGATCACTGCCTGCCTCTTCTCCTCATGAGGAAGCTATAGACTGTGATGAGGTTTCCCCTCAGTCTCCTCTTCTCCAGGCTGAACAGACTAAGTGACCTCAGCTGCTCCTCCTACAGCGTCCCCTCCACAGCTTTCACCATCCTGATAGCCCTTCTTTGGACACTCTGTAATATCTTAATATTGCAGTCCCCAAAACTGCCCCCAGCACTCAAGGTGAGGCCATCCCAGTGCAGGTCAGAACAGGACAATCCCCTCCCTTGTCCAGCTGGCCATGCTGGGCCTGATGCCCCCCAGGACACGCTTGGCCCTCCTGGCTGCCAGAGAACTGCTGATTTATATTCAACTTTCCACTGACCAGGACCCCCAGGTCTCTTTCCCACAGCACTGTTCTCCAATGTTTTGTTCCCCAGTTTGTCCGTATATTCAGTTTCTCTACCCAGCTCTTTCTCTTTTGAACTAATGCAATTCATGATTGCCCAGTCCTCTAATTTGTTGAGGTTTCTCTGCAGGGTCTTTCTGCCTTTGAGGGAAATCAACAGCTCCTCACAGTTTATTCTCACAGGCAAACCTACCTTTGAGTATATATCCGGGTCATTTATGAAGATGTTGTAGAGCACAGGACCTAACACAGAACCCTCTGGAACCCCACTGGTGACAGGTCACCAGTCTGATGTCACTCCATTCACTATAACCCTTTGTGCCAAACCCCTGAGCCAGTTGCTTACCCATCCCATGATGTGTTTATCCAGCTGTGTGCTGCAAATTTTATCCATAAGGATACTATGAGAGAGAGCATTGAAATCTTTACTGAAATCCACAGAGATTACACCAGCTGGCTTCCCTTGATCAGCTAGGTGGGTTACCTTGTCATAAGAGGAGATCAGATTTGATAAGCAGGGCTTTCCTCTCATGAGTCAATGCTGACTGTGACTGATGACTGCATTGTCTTCCAGATGTTTTTTAATGAATTACCTTCTCCATAACTTTACCAGGCACTGAAGTGAGACTGACAGGCCTATAGTTTCCAGGGCTCTCCTTCTTGCCCTTCTTGAAAACTGGGAGAAAGCTCACCAGCCTCCAGTCAGCTGAGACCTCTCCAGATTCTGAAGACTGTTCAAAAGTCATTGAGTGAGGCATCACAATGGCATCAGCCAACTCGGTATTCTCAGCTGAACCCCATCAGGCTCCATAAAATTATAGAGATCCAACTGAAGCAGCAGATCCCACACAAGCTCAGGGTTAACTGGGAGCTGATCATTCTCACAGCCATGGTGCTCCAGCTCAGAGTGCTGGGACACCTTGATCCTGCATTTGTGCTGAATACAGAGGCAAAGAAAGCACGAAACACCTCTGCCTTGTCCATGTCCCTATGTGTGAGGTGACCGTCCTCATCCTGTAATGGGATGATGTAATTTCTGCACCGTCTTTTGCTATTAATGTATTTTTAAAAATGCTTTTTGTTATCACTCATAGTACTTGCCAACTCTCAGCTGAGCTTTGGTCCCAAAAATTTTCTCCCTACAGTGACAGCAGCATCTCTATATTCCTCCACTGTCACCTGACCTTGCTTCTACTGGGCATACACTTTCCTTTTTGACCTTAGCAGCAGAAGAAGATCCCTCCTCTGCCAAGCTGCCCTTCTGCCTTCTCTGCTTGCCTTCTGACATTTTGGAATTGTCCTTAAGAAGTGATGTTTAAAAAGTGACCAGTACTGATGGACTCCAGCACCTTCAACAGAATTTTCCCAGGGCACTTTACTCACTAATTCCCTGAGGAGTCTGAAGTCTGCTCTCTTCATGTCCAGAACTGAAGTTTTTCTGGCACTTTTCCTACTGTCAACACAGATTTGAAACTCAATTGATTCATGGTGGCTGTGGATAAGATGGCTGAAAATCACTAACTACTTTCCTAGATGGCTTACTTGGTGAGACTATCATGAAGTTATTATCCAGGTGTTTTAGGAATCTTCTATGCTTGTTTGTGTCAGCTGTGTGGTGTTCTCAGTAAATGTTTGGCAGTCTGAAGTCATTCATAATGATGCTTCTTTGCCATATATATATATATAAATAAATTATTTATTTATATGTATTTATTTGCATTTATAAGTTTTATAGATGTATGTCTGTGTAAATATATACATATATCTGTAGGTAAGCTGGAGACAGAAGAAAATAAATGCAATAAATGCAATAGTGGTTTGAGCTGTCAGAGTGCCTCACAAACACTTCTGTCCATACTATGCTTTGTTTCTAAATTATTGTGGGTTATCCAAATTAAATTCAAATTTGTGAATCACCCTGAAAGACATACAAAATCCAACCAGTTCTAGATGCTTTAATGTTCCTTCAAAATACATTGAGTACTCATTTGATTTCTAATGAGATAGAATAAATTACCAGCAAAACAGAAGCAAAAAATAAATTTAGAAAAGTGATTTTCCCTCTCATTTTATGAGTTCATTTGAGACAAAAATTTAATATGAATGTCACCATAAAACAAACTAAGTCAACAAAATAACTTCTTCAGGAATCACAGTGTTCTTGCTATACCGTAACAAGCTAACAAAAGCTTGTGATTAGAAATGAGAATTGCATTGCATCCCATGCTGAACTTTCATGCACTTCAAGATCAGTTTGTATATTTCTAGTGTCTTTGTAGAGTCAGCTTTCCATAAGCCATGTTTTTATTAGTCTGGCCCAAATCCCTGTCCTGGGACATCATGAATCACTGTAGGAAGCGTTTTAATATTCTCACAAGACTGATTATTTATCTAGAATGGAAAAAAGCTTGTACATATGTGTACACACACTCACATAGATGCAGTGCTTAGTGTAGCTGCCAACTAAAGCTTCTGTGAACAATAAGTGTGGACTACTAATATATTAAAATACTAGTCTAAATGATGAGATTTGTTTATTTTCACCCATGATAGTGGAGAGCATTTGAGAAGTTCCTGCAATGGCTATTCTCAACTTCTTAAAAGACTTTTAAACCAAAAGTTTTAACAGAAAAGATGTTGGTTTTTCAAAAATATTTTTGTCCCCAAGAAAATCCTCCAGGAAAAACCTGCCTGGGCATAAATATAAATATAAATATTAATATTAATATTTTATATATATTCTGTAAGATTCTTCATGAAACTTCTAGTAAAAAGTAGAAAAGATATCTCACTTAAACCCCATTTCTCACATGACTCAGCCTGGGTTGCATGACACTTGAATTGAAATTGTTCTGTGATGACTTCTTCTTGGACTTACCACAACAGCATACAAGATTCAGAAAGTGTGTCCCTTCTCATGGTGACAGAGTAAGTGCATAGGCTGTGGATATGTTGTGTTAACCTCTTCTACCCCAAAGAAAATATCTAACTTACTCCATGCTCTGTCTGGCAAAAAGGCACCAGAAGGATTTCACCAAGCTCCCATGGATGCACCACAGAATCTCAATACTTTGTTATCAATAGTATGCAACTTGGATTACAGGGAGAATACCAACACTGAAAACAAAAATGTACCAATTTTGTTACTATTTGTTTGTTTATATCTCCAAATAACCTGCCCGTTTCCATCCTGGTTTGTTCAACTGAGTACGGTTGCATAGAGTACAGAATTCATCCATTTCTCTGCATGCCCGTCAGATGTGCCCATGGGACTGAGGCTGGCTTTATAATTCTTCTGTCATTCATTCATTAGATGTATGGCTAATTGGCACCAGACAAGAACATTAGTGAAATGAATCTGTTCTCTTTCTAGATGGTGTGTATATATATACATATATACATATATACTGCTACAGAAAAAAGAGGTTGTTGGGCACTAGGTTTCTTCAAGGAATTTTCTTCCCGTTTCTTATCATGGAAATGGCAAAGAAGAGAAAATGCCTTGGCATACTGTTGGAATGGTTTGGGGGTGGGAGGGGAGAAGTAGTGTGGTTTTGGAAGTTTCTTAGCTGGAGGTGGTTCAGTCTTTGCCCATCTTGGAGGGGATACAGCTGTGGTGTTCGGTGCTGTGCTTCTCCTGCTCAGGGGTTTGGCGCTGCTGTGAAGTTTCTCCTGACTGCCTGTTGGTGAGGCCACTGCTCACAGTGAACTGCTGGTGGACTGAGACTCTCTCAGCAACACCCGCCCTTGCCAGGAGAGATCCCCACCATCTGTGTGGATGTTTCCAAGGGAAAGGACTGGGCTGCCACCTCCTCTCTCTCTCTCTGGAGAGAGAACCTCCCAGCTGCTGGTGGACGGTAACCTCGCCGGGGCTGCCATCATCCAGGTACAACACACATGAGAGCATGGGGAAACCGACCCCCCTCCCTTGTCCCCCCACTTTCTCTCACTTCCTGCGGCCACCATTAACCCCTGGGGGGCTCAGGGATTGCATTGGAGCACATCCTGAATCCGCAGGGGAGTCATTGCAACCGTGGCCTAGCCAGGAGCCATCAGCATCCCCTGCCTGTTGTGGTAACTACGCCAAAAAGGGAAAGTGCTTGACAGGTAGGAAAAGGCTGTTAATTTTTTTTATTTTATTGTTGTTGCTATTATTATTTGTCTGTCTTTTATTTATTTATACACATGTAGACACACACAGAGAGAAACACACACACACAAGCATATATATATACACACATATATACATATATATATATTCTCATATATAATAATTTGGAAGGAGGAGGTCATCTTTTCCATTCCAGGAATTTTCCCACCTTCCTTGGCCAACATCTGTCTTTTAAACCAGGACAAAGACATTTTCTAGCTTGAACAGGGGATAAGAAAGGTGTTAAGAAAGAACTGTCTTTGAGGGCAATATGTTTGACAACCTGTTGATTGCATATCCTTAGCATTCCTATTCTCAAAAAATTCTAGTAAACACTGCCATAGTCTAAAGCCCACAAAGATCATTATGTATCTCATATCATTGTTTCAGTATCCATTTTACCTGAATGTTTACAAGGTTTTTCTAATATATTTTATTTTGCGTGGGAAAAAAGGATGCAACAATTACTTATGATATCTAGGAATTTGCAGATCTTGACAGGTAAAGATTTCAGTACCTGAAATATGTTAGTCTGTTAGTTTGTATGTGTCAAATGAAGATATGAATTAAACTAAACTAAATCTGATACACATTGGTATGAAGTGAATGGATGCAAGAACTAATATTAATGCAACAAAACAGGAATAGAGGAGCTCAGGATTGTGATCATTGCAAAGGACAACAGAAGAGAGACAGTCACTGTTTATGGAAAAGAACATTTAGCTCCACCCAAACAGAAAGATAAGAAACTCTCAATAACCTCTCAATTCTAAATAACCTCTACAAAGTATGAACTTCCCCTGTCTGCAGTCACATTGAATTCATAAGGTGGCCAGATAGAAAAGTCCTGGGTAGAGTGAAGAATTACTTTTATGGAAAACACTTTTTTCCGTTATTTTCTCTGTTCAGTCAATCTATGTTAATCTGAACATTGACCACACCTTCTTAATTATTCAGGTTTTCTCACTGCTTCCATGTAACCATGGAAGTTACATGTTCAGATAGAAATGTCATAGGAACACAAATATTTTATTTTAAAAATTTTAAGCAACATCAATTTTTAAGAATATTTAATGACTCTACTTTAATATCACTTTAAAATCACCAGTAAAAAATTTAAAATGACAGTCAGTGACTTCGATATGCAGTAGTTTACATGACAAAATCCAAAATGGTAATCTCAATTTAGCTCTGCCCTCTAGAGGTGATATATCTTTTTGGAAAACTAAGTCTTATTACAGAGGAAATTAAAATTATACATTCAAGTTTAATTTGTTGAAAATCAACCCTACCCAATTTATACATATATTCATATATGACTTTTAAATTAAAAGAACCCAAAAAACCAGCAACTAGAACTTGAAGCCTAAAATGAGACTTAGAAAAATATCATGTTACTTTGAAAAAAACTGTTCTCAGTCAAATAATCTAAAAATAATAAGTAATAAATAAATTTTGTTTCTTTATCTGCACTTGAAGAACAGTTTGTAAAACTATATTTCCATTTTGAATATCGGAGCCCTGGAGCTTTAGCTGTCCCGGCAAAGGGAAAAAAAGATGGGTCCTGCAGGATAGTGACCTGACATTAAAACAGAAAAAGGCACAAGTAGGAGGTGAAACAATGAGGAAATCAAATTCTATGACAGTTTCTCCAGGAATAATGAATGCTCTTTTTGAAGCTTAATACCAAGACATTTTTATTTGTCTTTAAAATGTAGTTTAATTTCTGTTCTTTGTTTTGCTAAGGATAAGGAATTATTATTCTAAAAGAAAATACAATGCCTTCTTTTCTAGAAGAGGAGAAGCCAAATATGTTTGAATTTAATAAGTTGATTGCAATTGAAATAAATTAATATATTACTAAAGACTACTTAACAACTACTTAAAGAATAGAAAATGGCAGCTGAAAGTAATTGCTTCACAGTTCTGTGAAAAATTAGGCTGATTTCACTCCTTTCTCTGTCTTGTACTCCATGCTTCTTTTCCACAACCAGAGAAGTCAATTTTTTTTTGTTAACAAGTGTCTTGTTTTAGGAAAGGTGTTCCCCCATTTAGTGTTCCCACTGAAAGAGTTCAAGACATGAGCCATTTTCTCACTCCCCCCACTCCCTCTCTCCTTCCTGCAGCAGGCTGGAGAGGAGAATTGGAGGAAAAGGTTATGATCTGAGCTGGGAAAAGATTTCTGGAAATAATAGTGGAATAAGAAATGAAGAATAACAGCAACAATATTAATAAAATGTAGACAAGAACGATTAACAATTCACATGTGAAAAAACCTCACCACATGGGAACCTTCAATATGTGAACCACCTCTGACTGGAAGAGACTCCTTCCTCCCAACTTTGGGAATGACGTGAGGTAGTACAGAACAATCTCTGTGTTCCAGGCATGCTGCCTCCTGCCTATTGCAAAAAATTATCCCTGTCCTGGCCCAAACTAGGACAGCATTTTCCAAAGACTCAAAATTAATTGTAGAAGCAATTATTTGGAAGCAAACTTTATCTAAGATAAAGGTTTGAATTAGGATTTTTGTTTTTTCCCATTTTTCTACAACCCTTTGCCAGTGCAAAGGATGCTGGTGTGTGACAAAAACTTGCCCTGTCTCAGATCCTCTGTACCTTATGGACTGCATGATTCTTAAGGTCTCTTCCAACCCAAACCATTCTATGATTCTATGATAACTGTTCCCAACCTAAACTCTAGATTGGGAAATATTTTCCAATAATATTTAAACAAAACCCCAATCCTCCTCTTGCCCCCAAAACCCCCAAAACCCACAAACCAACAGAAAAATCAAACCAAAACGAAAACAACTCCAGAACATGTAGTATCATAAAAGAAGAGTTTGAGAATAGTCTGGCTTTGCAGAACCATAGTGAAAGAGTGAAAGACATAAGGAATTAGATTTGCACCTTAAGCCACATCGGCCAGTACAGCTTTACTAAGACATCAGTGTACCAAAAAGTAGATATGAACCCAATGCAACTGTCAATTTTTCTTTCCAAAATATGAGCCAACCATTGCTCTGGCCTTGTGATAGTCCAATTTTTTGGGGAGCAGGGATAGTGGTGAAGGTGTCTGCATGTGAAAGTTGTGTGAAAAGTCCTTAAGAGTTAAGCTAAATTAGTTAAACTAGTGGGTTTTTATAGCTGACCAGCCTCTCATTTTTATTTAAACTAAATTGATCAATCATGCCTATTTCAAGTACTCAAATCCATTCATGAGCTCATATTACACTGAATAAATATTTACCAAGGATCATCCGTGTGTCCAGCTTAACATAAAGCATGCTTCATAAAGACAGAAATATAGAGTTATGAATCACACTGTTTCTAGGTGTACTTGAGAGTGTACCATTTCCAGGGCACACATAGTCATTTATGATTGAAAGAGCAGCATAAGTTGCCAACTATATATTAAAAAATATTTCATATAATATACTTTATATATAACATTTCAGAATTTGCTGTCATGTACCACAATATATCTCCATTGAAAGGAACCTGATTTTTGGTTGAATATAGCATCCCACTTGAGAAATTTCTTCAAGTGGAATACTTTAATCACCTTAAAAAATGGGGCTACAGTGACACTGAGAAGGAATTACAGATGGCAGTCATAAATCAAAAAGTATGATGGACGTATTCTGATAGAGACTTTAAAAAGGGCTTTTATTTTCATTTTGAATTTAATTTACTTGAATATGACAATACTAATTGACAGGTTTTTAGGTTCGCTGTGATTAACTTCATTGGCAACTGTTTCATGAATTAAAAAAGAAAAATCCATATTTTCTTCTTTTTCAGTCTATTGTAACCTCACTATAACATGAAAACTAACAAACAGCAAAACAAGCCTTGTGAAGAAAATGATGTTTGTTTCAATGCAGAACCAGTCCAGGATTCCAGTATCATAACAGGCTTAACCAGCTAGATAATCAATTTCCCAGGTCCTGATAAGCACATGGTGCCATTCCTGAAAGCTTTACAAGTAAGCACAAACAACAAAAATGTCTTATGTGTTCACAAAAGATGAGCTTAAATTTGCCTATAACCAAGTGTAAAGTGCAGGACTCAGCCATAGAAGCATGACATTTAAAATCCTGAGTTTTACTTAATACTGATGTAGATTTTATCCAAGACTGGTCATCAGATGTTTAATATGTCCATCTGTTTGGAAGTCTAACTCTAAATATTTCGTTTACTATCAAGGGCAACAGAAAAAAAAGGAGATTGGTACTTCAAGGAAAGGAACAGGTATCAATTTGGTTTCATTATTTTCTTCCCATAATCTGGACAGTCTTTGTCAGCCCACAGGGGATAAGATGTCCTCAAGGTTGTGTTTCTGATTGAGAAAAAACCAAAAGAAAATAAAACAAAAAGAAAAAAAAACCAAAACCAAAACAAAAAAACTCCCCCCAACACCACTACCACCACAACAAGAACAACAAAACAAAACAAAATTCAAAAAAACTCCAAACCCACCAACTAAAAAAAAAGTGCAACAGAGTATATTGCTAGTGGTACATTGTGAAGATTTAACATTTCTCCATCTGCCTAGTGGGTCCAGGCTGACTAAGAATTGAATACCATAAAAACCTACTTGCGAGGAGAGGACCTTAAATGTCAAAACTTTTTATAAAGGTCTTATGAATATATATTTATATACCTGACTTGAAATATGTAATTTACTTTTAAAAATATCTGAAATCCAAATTGAAAAAAACAACAGATGAGTCACACATTAAAAAAAAATCACAAACAAAATCCCCACAAACCTTAATGAATTGCCTGTATGAACTGCAATTAAAAAAATTTGCTTCTATCACCTCCAAAATTTGAAAATAAATAAATCTTCAAATTATTGCCTACATATGGTAGTTTTTATTATGCACCTTTTCTCCTTATTGCTAAGGCTAAGACCAGAAGAAACAATGATAAAATAGGAAGACAAATTATTTTCGACCTGTATGAAAAAAACATGAAGCTCTGGAAAACTGTCAAGAAAAGATCCATTCTCATAAAAATTCTAGGTCAGTTTTTCTGCCAGGAGATCTGACTATAACTCATCATTCCCCATGTTTATTTTATTTGAGTTTGAATAAAAAGATCAATTAGAACTTTTTATTTCTTCATTTCTATTCAATATGAATGGCAATATTAGCACAATTCTTTTTGTATGAAAACCTCAGTAATTAAAATAAATTTAAGGAAACCCCAAAGCCAAAAAGACACATAAGAAAACTGCACCAAAACACCACTACATAGCCTGTGAAAGAGAGTCAGTGCAGGAAAAAATACAAAAGGTAAAAGTATTATGTATGTACTGAATTGACCTACTGCTTCACAGGTCAAATTTTCAGAACTAGCTCCAAAACTGCATGTATTTGCTGTTTATGCACATAATCATGTAGCTGTGCATTCAGATCAGGCTGTCAGATGCACACAGCTTGTAGATGGACAGAAAGTTCATGGTATGCTCCTCTTCAGGGATTAATTTGAAAAGATGGACCAGAATGACTCTGGGGTGAGCAGGGAGTGAGGAAACCACAGAGTTTGGCTGTTTATTCACGTAATCTCATTATTAGTAAATATTTCTTGAATGGAACAATTCAGCCTCATAGCTCCATGAAAAACATGAGCAATTATCTTGTCTACAGAAGTGTAAGAAGAAAAAAGCCTGAGAAACTTGCCTATTGCCAGCATTGGCAGAAGCAGTAGGAATGTACCAGAATCCTTCAGAAATCCTGTCCCTTGTTTTAGCAACACTTCTCCATGCTAGGCAAGATGGAATAAGCATGACTCTAACTTCTATTTCCTTCTAACTTCAGGGGTTACAGCTGTGTGAAGTACAGCACTGCCAGGATTCTTCCATGCTTTTTCTAGAACAACATAAGGTCAGGAATTTTACTTAGTCACAGAATCACAGAATGGGTAAAGCTGGAAGGGACAACAGTGGGATCATCTGGTCCAGTATTTCTGCTCAAGCAGGTCAATATTCCTGCTTATCCTAGAGAATCTATTTTGAAATCTATTTTTATTTATAATGTTTTTAATATATTGATATTTCATCACGCTCAACCTACCCTTACTGCAAGTAAAGCCATGCTTGCTCTCAGGCATCTGGGGAACTGCCCATCACTCTGCATCAACAAACAGAATTGAGAGAGCACAGAGACATATTGCAAATATTTGCAAATACACAAATGCAGTTACAGCAAATTGGAAAATCACCCAGTGTGTCAGACTGAAGCAGAATTTTCAGTTTCTTGATGAAGGATTCTTGATCTATTCGTTTTTTTGGTCTTGAAGCCATAATGTTTCTTGTTCTCTTCATCCAAGCCCTGGGTCATTTCTGTACTTACTGTTCCCTTCTGTTGATGTCCTATTAAACAGATGTTTTGAGGCTCAACACACCTGAAGATTTTGCATAAAAGGCTTTTAATCTTGAGAGAATAATTAAAAATCTAAGACACCCAGAACACTTCTCCTAGCTCCTCAAATAATATTATGTTTTCAGTAAGGCTCTTTGTGCCTGTGCTTAATCATAGTTTAAAACATATATGAGGGAAATTGTTACTACCAAGCACTAAGCATGAATTGCCCATCTCCCAGCAGGTGTGAACAACCCCAAACACTGTGACTCATACTTCAGGATCTACGAAACGGGATCCCGATAAAAATCATCGAGTGCCATCTTGCCACTGTTAGTTTTGCCTAGTAGATCAATGTAGTGATTTCTCTTCACTTCAGTGTCTACCTGTCACTGGTCTTCAATCTTGTTTTCAAATGCAAAGTAGAACTGTCTGGTAAGGTTTCCTCTTGAGAAGTTAAATCACTCGTTATTTTCAAGCCATTAAGACTGCAAAGTACTGTTGAAAAGTCTAACGAAAAACACACTTATAGGTGGACAGATGACACAAATGTTCATTTCAAGTAGAAGCACAAACACATTGGATTTTTCTCATACCTTCTGAAAGGTCATCACCTCCCCTTCCTGGACATCATTTCATGCATTTTCCATACAGATCTCAAGACACTTTGCATTATTATAAATGACTGCAGTTGGAGCCTTCAGCAGCATATTTGTGGGTTTCATCTGTAAAACCTCAGCAAAAAGTCCACGGGGCACTACGGAAACAGCTATGCCATAGAAGAGGAATGGAAGGAAGGGGTGACAAGGAGAGGTAGCACAAAATCAAAATATTTTCTTTTCCTTCAGAGAAGTGTCATGCTTTCATTTATCAATTGTATAAAAAATTGTGATTTAAGGATCTAAAGAAGAAATTTATTTTAACAAATGCTTCACTTACTCCTCAACCAAGCTTTCTTCATCTAACTACTATGAGAGACTAGCAAAACTGATTTGCTAGACACAATTTGCAGTAAAATAGCTGGGGAATGTTTTCTCAAATTAAATTAGTGACGGCAATCTCAGAGAGATATAGGTAATGAAAACATTCATGAGTGTGCATGTGACAAAAAAAACATGTGCTTTAAGCCAAACTTGCTTTTCGTTGCTCTTTTGTCACATCAGATGTTTTTATACAAAAACATAGACTGTCCATGTATTCACCACATCTGGTGTCCCAGTTTGGGTTTTTAGTGAAAACATACAAGAATGTGACAAACTTTGATTGATTAGCTAAAGTGAGTGACAGCTTCCTTCTAAGTGCCTAGACCTGATAGCGTGCACCAGCGCACAGGAACCCAGAATGAAGGTGTCAGCCAAGTGCAGCAGTGGCTCACGCTAATTTTCATCAGGAGATCCAATCTTCACATCCTGTTCACATAGACACGTAGAGCTGAGCTCTGGGTTATTCCAGAAAATTGTCAGAGCCTGACTTTTATTAAAGCTCACTTTGGCTGACAAAATGCTGACAGTTTCAGAGAAAAATGCCTATAATATTATACAGTGTGAAAATGTTAACCAGTAGGCAATGAGTAATCTTTAAAAAATATATACTGTTTGGAAACTAATGTAATCTTCATAATATCAGTAAAAAATAGCAAGTTAAATATGTAGAGAGAAAAGCAAATTGAGTAAGATCTCTCATGCTGGGTCTCAGTAGTTACCCTTTCTTTGTGAAGAAATTTTACAGTTTAACAAAACAGACCTGGAATAAATGAGTATAATAACAACATATATATATATATATATAAATTTAAACATTAAAACATGAATTATCTTTATAGGTATGTCCATTCTAAAATAAGCCTGGTTTCATATAGAAATTATGTATGTTTTTCTAAGCAAAAAACAAGGCCAATTTCTTCTCATATTTTCTTAAGTGTTGCTAGAAGATATTGGCAGCATGTTCTCCCTTTCTGGCAGGATTGAGGGTGAAGAATGAAGGTTCACTCCTCAAGAGTGTGAAAGAGATGTTCATATTTTCTGTTAAAGATGAGACCCTTAAAATTAAATTAGAGATGGGCAGAAAAGGTTTTTAATGAATTTTATCTTATAAAAATTTAGTTGTTTATTTCCAGCTAGTTGAAAGAGTCGGAGAACCAATGTGTTCAAAATATTCTGGCAGCCTGTTGGGTAGCATCTTCTCAGAAGAAAAGTTTCACATCACGCACGTGCTCTGCCCAGTTCAGAAAGATTTTCAATAATTTTGAGAGATAAGCTCTAGGCTATTCCCTACACTCACTCATTTGGCATGCATGTGCATGGAAAATGCAAGAAAATTCTCTCAAGAGGTCCAGAAAATTATATGCAGTCAAGTATTACTTTTTATTTTATTTTCTTTTTTTTTCTTTTTTTGAAGATCCATGCTGTCTAATGAAAAATGACTTCTGCTTAATTTCTGGAGTCTGGGCTGTCTGGACCAGATTTCTCTTGTCACTGTTCTCACTTCCTTCCCATAGCCAGCTGTCTACTCTTGAGCATTTCAGCTTAAGCACCTGTACTATTAAATTTTGGTCAGAATTGCTTTGGCCTCTGCCAGGTACATCTCCCACTGATGATGTTGATGCAGAGGACCAAAACAGGCTGTGCATGGGGCCGTGCAATTTGGGCATCTTTCCATCATAGCTGTTGGCCACTGTCTGGTCTCCCTTCTAGAAGATTTAAATTACTAAGATAAATTTAGCCATAAGGACTGTTTTCGTTTCTGCCTCAAAACATAATGCAATCATAATAAAGGATATCAAGAGATTGATTCCTAATTGAATAAATCAATTTACCTTTCACAGCCCTAATTCTGATAAATTAAAGCAGTTTAATCTACCAAAGTTTACCTTAATCTCTGTAAACTCATAGACTGGTAGATAATTTCTGAGACTCTCCACCAGTACTTCTTCTTGGAAGGGGAGGAATAGTGGTGAACTCAACAGATATTTCTTCACTAAGTGTAGTCTCAGCTTGCTGGCTGCGTTTCCTCTGTGAAGTTAAGCATCATTCAACAGGCATCATGAAGAAACTTCACAAGAGTGGATCAAAAATAGACACCATGGGGTGATGTACACAAATCCAAAATATCTCTGAGACTTTGCATTAGTACTATTCAGACTGTGGATAAATCTCATTTTCACAAACTTTTTTTTCTCCTTTAAATCAGGAGAAGCATGCACAAATCTAAGTTAAATAATTAAATACTTTAAAGTTGACTGAGGGTTTGAAATCCAGACATACATTCACCTCCACACTTTACAGATGTTCCATTTCTATGTTACAGTCGTGCAACAGGCCTGTCTGTTGGATGCTTTAGGTGCCCATAGTCACATTTTGCACTTGAGCCCAAATTTCAGTCTTCTGTGCATATACTTTTCTTCCTCTCAAATTTTCCTGCAAATGACATATCCCAAGCAGCTGGCTATGTAACTGCATAAACCAAGCATACACCAACTCATCAGCTGGAAGCAACCAGATCTCCTTCTGTTCTTCTTTTGCACTACTTGGTCACAGGGTACCTAAGGCACCAATTTAAAGCAGTCACGAAAAAGCCAAATATAATCTGAAAATGTATTCCTGCTAGACCCTAGGGAATATTAATATCACTTCTCAAAATACTGGTGGCTTTCATCTGGGCTATTTTGTATCACTCTGGTCATCCATTTCAAGACAGATTAATCCAAAGAGATACATATGCAGAGAACATCTAGTAGGATGATCAGAAAGGGAGATAATGTCTTTTACAAGAGGTCGCAATTATGTGGTTTTTAAGCTTCATTTCAAAGACCCAAAAATTGTTGAGTAAGGGGAGAGAGTGGGAAAAGGTTTGTACATACATCAGAAGACGAGAGCAGATGGAGAGAACACATAAGGAAAAATTACTTATCCTGTACAAGAATACAGGAATAGTAAAAATAAGATTAATTGAATAGTAAAAATAAGATTAATTGGTCATAAATAAGCTCAGGCTGAAAGCAAATTTCCCAATTGTCACATCAGCACATTTAGGAACAATTTTAAGTTATAACAGCAAGAATACCAGCCTTCAAATAAACATGATGAAAAAGATCCTACAAAGACTAGACCTCATCAGCCAGTTTATAAGCACATTTACCCAGTCCCTGATGAAGGACATGACCAGAGCTGAAGATACAAAGCAACTTCCCTTCTTATGCATATATTTATCACTTGCACCCTGTGCTTAAAGTTATCATTTCAACAGTCATGACCATTAGGTGTCAGGTCCCAAATATGAAATAAAAATTCCCCATCATAGTCTGCATTCTGTCTAGAAAAAAATATAATGACCCCAGATGAACATATGCAAGTGAATAGAAATACTATTTTTAGATATGGATGTACATACATCAGCAAAACACACCCCTCAATTCTAGTACTGGTTAATGGACAGAAACCCCCCAAAATAATAGTTGACTGTTTATTTTTACTTGAAACGCAAGAGAAAAAGGAGTCATAGAGCTTGAGCTGATACACCAGGCTATGTTTCAAATTACTCTGCTGTCAGTTGTTATGCAGTTAACATCAGTTAAGCAACTGGGAAAAGGAAGTCTGAGGATAGCGGACAGAACACGTATAAAAATTCTTGCAGTAAGATTAGATTGTTTTATCCTTGAAACCTGATGTTTTGTTGTTTGTTGGTTTGGGTTTTTTTTCTAGTCTTCAGCTAACAGAAAAATTGTAAAGATATTACTTTGTGATCATCACTGAAAGTGTGTAGTAATTCAAAATTCATTTTGAAGATTTGTTAGCTGATGCAGTTCAGATATATATGAAGACATCTCACTCACTAGATTGCACACTATGCATGCAGAATTATGCAAATTAAAGACATATCAGTCTAAGTCAAAATTTCACCATTAAAACCTTTTTTTTTCCCTTGTGCCTTTTAATAGCTTTTTTCTACTATATGTGTTCCTCCTCCTTTTATTGGTCTGCCTCTACAGATTTGATGTATTGGATTGTTACAGTTTTCTGATTTTATTCTTTCAACATCTCTTTTGGGAACTTTTTACTGTTTAGTTCAAAGAGTCATATCAAAACTCCTCTGGAATACAAAGCCAATACTGATGCCATAGCTCAACAGTAGGATACCCTGCTGTGAATGTAACACCTTCCAATGTCAATAGGGGTTATATACTCATTAATCAAAGCCTGTTTAAGGCCTTCACTTGGACACAGTTCCCTAAAATTCATTGTACTTAACATGACATTTAGGTTACAAGTGCAATTATCAGCAAGCTTACTGGTTAAATCTGTAATTCTTCAAATTTCTATAATTAGCATATAGAAATGCGAGAATTTTGGGTTATTTCTGAAGCAGAAAGCTATTTCAGCATCCAGAGACAAAAGACAACGCTGTCAAAGTTTTAATTTCTGAAACAATGCATATTCTGTCCCTTCAATATCAAAATATGAAGGAAGTTTCTCGATACATAATGAATATGCAATTCCCACCCATCTGTTCCTTATCATCCTGGAAAAAAATCACTGACTGTTACCTACAGTTTTAGGGGCAAGATGAACTTTACCTGTCCTGTTAGTATGAAGGACATCTGATCCCGTCACTTAATCTTTCATCCAGACAAGTGAGGATAAATGCTTTCCAATCTTCTTCATCTGATTGCATTAAATGCTGAACTAAAAAAAAAAACAAAACCAAAAACCCCAGATATTGTCTAAAGATTTCATTGGTTTCTTATTTAATAACAGAAGCTATCTCAGTGCATGGACTCACTCATGTTAAGTGTAGAACATCCATCTGTTGTGATTTGTGCTACATGCACAAGCAAGTCTGCAAAGTTTTTGAATAGCTGCACATTTAGGCAAAAAGCATCTAAACAATAGATGGGGAAAAAAGAAACAACAAACAAGGCAAAAAAAGGAAATGTAACAAAACAACAGTAGAAAATTACGTGGGAGAACTACAAGTGTTAAAAGAAATAACTCTTCCATTATAGAATAAAATACTCAGGTGAATAGCAGGAAGTTATTCTTTTATCAGGAAAGTCTAGCAACAGAACACTAAATTCTGTAACACACAGGATATCTTTGAAGGTGTTTGCTTAGCTGACGTGGGATAACTGTTTGGCATGATATCTGCCATAGCAAATACACACCATTTATTGGTGCTTTCTGCTTCTCTGCATGTGAATGAGCCCTGCTACCCTATGGCCTCTTCACACAGAGTCCAGAATTTACGGTTCTCTGATGGTATCATAGATATGCTTTGCAGCCTGCTCTCAGAGGATGTTTACAGAAATCCTTATTCAGAAATCTAATGGGTGACGCAAACAGACCGGTTTAGGTTGGATTTCTTGGGACTGGGCTGTGGAGGAATTTCTTCTTAGAATGCAAAGCTTGAACATAAATCTCAAAGACAAAGGATGGTAAATCCAATCTGTCTTCTTTTAGTGGCCATCGCCAATGCTTTTTATCTTTGTAATCACATTTCTATCTTGTAGTTTTGCTTTTCTTGTTTCATCCCTCTCCTCAGTTTCCTCCTTGTTTAACCTCTCTGGATCTTCTTCAGGACAGTTTTCACCATACATCTCCTCTAAATAATTTTAGAGGAGTAAACACCTGCCAGCGCCGCAGGTGTTTTTTTATAGCAGCTGTTGCTAAAACATCTTATTGGGTCACAGCTGACAGAGGTAACAGGGGACCCTCTTATGTTAACTACTGTGCAGAGCTCCCATAAAAGAACACAAAATCATTCTAAAAAAGGGGGTCAGTGAGAGGTACAATGGGAAACTAGGAACATCATCCCCAAAAGGTGCTGGTGTGTGTGTAATGATCCAATTAGTGAGAGATACCTTTTCCCAAATTAAGGTGCAAATGAGACCATATGCCAAAATCAATAATACAGACTCTGTTTAACAATGAAGGCTAGGTAGAGAGATAGAAATGAATAAAAAAAAGGTGGGGAGGGGGGAGAGAGAGAGAGTGATCAAGCAGAAGACAATCACCAGGCATGGATACAGTGGTGTCCCCTTGGTCCTTCTTCACCCTGATCCTCTCAGTGGAGTGGATCCCAAGGTTGTACAAAACTTTTTATTCTTTATACATTTTAGCAAACAAAAGAATTAATGTTTATTACATACAGACTTCTCTTATGCTCCTGGTTAAATTTTTCCCTTGCAGCTAATGCTAACTGGTCTCATGCTCAGTCTTTCTCCTCTTAAGAGTCAGTGGGTTTCTTGGATCAGTGGATTGTAATGCACCCCAACCAGAGTTACCTCTTACCCTGTCAGAATCGATTTCAGCACAGTTTCTGAATTGGCTTTCTTGTGGCCCATAAATTCTGCATCCTTTGTGTCCATTACCAGCCGTACACTCTTCTCCCCAAGTTTTGTTAACCTTTCCCACGGTCTCAGACAGTAGTACACCTTTATCTTACATCAAGTTCCCACTGTGGTGGCATAACTTACATTCCAAGTTGCAGGTATCCATGGAGTCATACTTCAGGGAGCTGTTAAATGGTCATTGGTGGTTGCAGATGTCATCTGTCTGATAATTTGGGATGAGCTTTGTTTGACCGGAGATATGTGTACGAGCTTCTTTACACAGTTTGTCACAGTGGGAATTTTTGTCTGGATGCATTACCCAGGACAAGTTAACCAGATCTTGCCTGCACCAAGCCTGAAGACAGTGTCATCTTGTTGCTCTATTCTGCACTTATGTCATGGCAAAGACCTTCTGTGGCCTTAGTAGTGTTTGAGACAGGCAACTGCACTCTTAAAGTCCTTACAGAGTGTAGGTGTAAACACAGCGTCCCTGATTCATCTTAAAGTACATTTTTAGATGTAGAGGATTAAATAGAATTTGAGACTGAGATTTTATGAAATTCTGATCTATTAGCAGATAAGTTCCTAGCTATCAGAAGATGGAGATTATAAGGCAGGGCGTACCTTTATTTGTGTGCCTTAGAAAGCAGAGACAAATCGGTTTTCAGGAGAGGACCCCCTACCACCTATTGAATGGCCACTTACAATCCCAGCTGTGCCCCAAAACATGGAAATTTCTAGTGCTTTATTTAATGGGGGCATAAGAGAGCTTCTTTCCTGAAGCCACACTGTGCTGATGTTAAAAATTGCACTGCTTTTCCTCAGTTTGCTCAGTGTCAAGGATCTGCCTTTCTGCCGAAGCTGTCCTATGCAGGGTACCAGAGAACATGGGTACCAGGCTGATGTCCAAGGCACTGGGATTGGTGTACAATGGACTTTCTCTTGGCTTTCTGATTCTTGCCAGACACTGTTTGTTGCCAGACAAAGAGCTACCAAGGCCCTCAGGCATACCCTGGGATTTTATTCACCACCTGAGGTGCTCATTTTGATGAATTAAAAGCAGCTAATGAATCCTACCTAATGAATCCTATACTTAAAATTTATTACCCATATCTGAATCACCTGCCACTGAATCAAACCAGCTTTATATGTTTTTAAAAATCAGAAGTGATGCCTTTTGATGTCAGTTTTGTAGAGTTATAAATGCATTATATGAAAGCTGTGGCTTATTTATAGATATTATTTCTTTTGGTTTGCAACTTATGCTTTTGTGCCTGCATCTATGTATTTGTGCCTTTTCACCTTCTGAGGACCTACAATGCAACTCTCAATGCCAATACATTCACACTTTCCTTTGCATAATGTCTTACCAACAATTAAACATTCATTTATAAGGACTGTCTAAGAAGCTGCTTAACCTATGATTTATATTGAGGCATGAAAAAAAGAAATGGAGTGAGGTGAAGATACAGGAAGAAAATACATTGATGGAGGCAGGGCAAGGCAGAACAAGCCAGCTTTTGATTTAGAAAATATCCTTAGGCAATCATATTCTGAAGTATGGAAAAATGCAAAATATTTAGGATACCATGTACAATATAATGAGTGTTTAGTGTTTTTTGTGGTTGACCAGTTTTCCCATGACTAGCTAGAAGGAAAGTAAAAAGGGAAGAAGCCTAGAGGCTCTTCTCAGAAACTGAATCAGGGTCTTTCATTGATTTTCCATAGTTCATGGCTCTGTCAATCCCAAAAAGAAACAAACAAAAAAAGCAGTATCATGGAATTTCAAGCACCTGGCTGATTTGAATGAATCCAGCTAAAAAATCAAAACATGTACTGCGAAAAGTAGTGGTGACATTTTTGCTGACATCCTGATCTCTCTCTTTAGGCATTTATACCTTGATCATTGCTGATAGTCTGAATTATTTTCTGTGCTAACTTCAACATTTTCACACAAATAGCAAATTTAAATAAACAGTGCATATCCATTGGAGCTATACCACCACAAAAAACAAATTGCAAAAGTTTCCAATTTTACTGGAAATAAGCTGCCTTCCGGGAGCAAGATGAAGTCAAAGAATAAAGAATGATACTTGCTTTTTGTTTTGCAAGATATAGAATGACCAAAGGCGGTGGATAGTTTAACGTAACAGAAATTGCATAGCTCTGCTTTTTTTCTTGTTTAGATGATACTGTTGAAGAGTTTTTACAAACAGTTTTAACTCTATTGATACTTTAAATATTATAATATGCATCATCTATAAATTAAAATCATAGCTATATTATGGTGCAAAAAATGATAAGAAAGAGCACTAATTAAAGATTCCAGAGATGGAATAGGTAGCATTCTCTTACAACTTAATATTCAAGAAATGGCTTTTACATGTTTATAGAATAACTTCATAACCAGTTAAATAAAGCTTTTGCTAACATTACTGCTATAATTTCTAAGCACATATGGATATATGTATGAATGCTCTTTTTAAAATATTTATGCAACTGTGTATTTAGAAATGAACTGCTCTTTAGCAAATGGGTGTTAGTGAGCCTGTCAAAACACTGTTAGTTCTTTTATGGTTATTTGTATTTAATTTTCTACCTGCTACAATAAAAAGATTTAAATGGTATGGCAAACAGCTAGTGATTTGTCTACAAGGTTTATCACACTGCTTTATTAACACAGCATACAGATTATGAAGCAGCTGAGGTTATCCTCCAAGAAAAAGTAAGCAGTAGTAACTTCCTTCACAAATTCCTGACTGCCCCAAATACTAAAAGCCAGTGATGTGTAGGAATTAAAAAAAAAAAAAAAAAAAAAAAAAAAAAAAAAAAAAAAAAAAAAAAAAAAAAAAAAAAAAAAAAAAAAAAAAAAAAAAAAAAAAAAAAAAAAAAAAAAAAAAAAATCCCTCAGAACTCCTTGCCTGATAAATGATAGGAAAGTTTGACAGATCAGAACGATACGAAGCAGCCTAAAACATTTGGCACAATGTGTGTCTGGCATACAGAGACTGCTTGTCAAATGCCTATGACTCCATACAGCAGCTAGGGACCCTATGGAGCAGCAGATGGACCATTAAGGTAGTATTAATGTAGATGCCATCAGTTTTCAGTTCTGACTGGGACATACTCTTTAGAACTATGAGCAGCTGCTGCCATTTATTGTGACAGCTTCCTGCTAACTTTTGCCAACTGGCACAATCTGACTCTTTGTACCTGAGCTATTAAATGTGTGACTTCCACAATTTTATTCCTCCAGAGAACTCTTTTAATAATCCTCTGAAGAAGGAGTAAGGCATTTATCATCAAAGTTAATACACATACCATACAGTTCTATTGTCCTTTCACACTGCTGTGGATTTTACATCAGGAGTAAGCATAAGCAAGCTTCTCATGCCTTACATAATGCCCAAAATAGGCAAGACTGGTGAGTTCTTAAACTGCATTTAAATGAACTGCATTTCAACTACACTCTTAGATTTAGCTTACCTTTTAGGGGAAAAAAAAAAAGAAAAAAAAAAAGAAAAAAAAAGAGGAAGCATATTTCATTACTACACAGAAAGAAAAGCACTTTCTTTTTAACCGATTCTCCCTGTCAATCAGCATAGGTCAATATTACAATTATGAAGGGATTTTTTGAACAACTGCTGGTCTACTTAATATCTAAACATTCCTTTTGTAGCAAGGAAAGCTGCCCATCCTTGTAATGTCTTTACTGCATAGCAGGAATAGTGCATTATAAATGATAAGTGATCATGTATTTGTTATCGCTTGCACTATAATTTTAGCAAAATATGCAACAATACTACTGGCAGAAAAAACCCACCCTGTTGTATATGTCTTTGATCCAGCTAGACTTCTAGGGATACATTACATCATTTGATTGTGCCAAACAAGAAAGCTAACAGTACAGCACAGCATAAGGTTTGACATACAATAAGAACTGCAGCTAGTCGTTATAAAAAAATGGCTGGCAGACACTCATTATGCTGAGCTAACACTCTTCTGCTTCAAATCTTCCTGCAATTGGACTAATAATGCATGCATGGACTTCTATTGCAGAATTTAGTTGCTTGATGCTATGCTAGCCATGTATAGCTGTGTAATGTCCCTAAAAAATAAATCTATATGAGTCAAAAAAAACCATTTAAAAATTCCTGTGCAATGGGAGCCATACTCACTATACTTATACTATTGAGTAATATGAGTAGTATTGAATATACTCATACTATGAATAATACTCATACTATTGAAGATACGGAGGATAGAAGTGTGAAGCCGCACATATTGGGAAAATTATAAATCAAATATAACTAAATATTAATAGAAATCTTTTACATGAGTAAATAACATTTGAAACAATATTAGCAGTTCCAGTAGAAACTTAAATCCTGAACACTGGAATGATTTTACTTCCAGTATTACTTGACTTTTACACACGGGTAGTATGCATCACACATGTAGACTTACTAGAATTCTTTTCAGCTATATTTTTTTGTATTTATATTACCATTCACATATATTATTTATATAACACAGAGTATGAGTGAAGGTTACCCTTAAATTGTCATTCTTTTGATCTATGTCCAAACCTAAGCAATTGTCCAGTGTGCAGAATAATATCTGTTCTAGGAAATTCGGATTGTGTAGAATAATGCATGTATAATAATATCAATCCTAAGAACTCAGAAGGAATTTAGCAAATCTTAGTATTTAGTAGGATTAAGGATTTACACCCTGATTTTAGTGGTTTGCTCAACAAAAATAGCAGCAATATGCTTAAATATCAGATAATGGCCCTAAGGGTGATGAACTAGAAAAGCATATTTGTTCAAGAAAGTCCTTTATCATACACTCAGCTCCAAATCCTGCTCGAGACCCACTACAATAAGCATGCTTTTTTAAAAAAATGAACCAATCAACCAACCAAAAAAGAAAGCAACAA
This sequence comes from Callaeas wilsoni, assembly GCA_013398955.1. Taxonomy (NCBI): domain Eukaryota; kingdom Metazoa; phylum Chordata; class Aves; order Passeriformes; family Callaeidae; genus Callaeas; species Callaeas wilsoni. The sequence goes on from VWPU01017548.1 coordinate 90,340, forward strand.
ATAAAGCACATGCTTAAATGCTGTTCTGAATGAAAGCCGGGGGTGGGAGGTGATAGGGAGGGAAGAGAAGTGGAGGCAGCAGAGAGAGAGGACGTAAAATTCTGTGGGAACTTATATGCAATAGTACATAGACATAACAAGTATTTACCTAGCTAAAATGAGCTAAATGAAATTATACATAACTTTCTACTTTAGTTTAGTAAATGGCCATTCAGTCTTTAAGCACTTAATGTAGCAGATTACTCACATGTATGGCAAACTGCCCATATAGTAGCACAATAAGGCTTCCTGACTTTACTAACTGTACTTCATGAGTAGTATTACTGATAATACACTCATTCTCACATGTGCCACTGAATAATTCCTGGGATTTTTCTTTTTGTTTGTTTCTGTAGAGTGTACAAATACATAATATATTTATTTATAAGAACAAATTCGTAAACAGAAAATGTGGTTCAAGAACCTGGATTTGATAAGTATCCCTTGGAGAACATGAACTTAATTATGTGGAGACAGAGGAAGACTCAGTTAATGTGTTTTCCAAAGCCATCACTGACACTGAGAAGTTGCACATATGAAAGTGATTATTCCAGCAATATTGTAACATAAACTATATGCAATCAGAGTAGGTAAGAAAGACTTTTAATGTCATTGAGTCCTTAGCTAATCCATTTAAAATCCTTTATATACACTCAACATGGCAAGGTAATGTGACATTAATTGTTTATAAACATTCCACAGCCTATATAGAAATTATTTTTCTACATGATTACCACAGTTTTTACACTACTACTCTTTATTGTGTTGTACTCTACTCCACAATAAACTAGGCATAAGGATAAAAGTGTAAGAACTCAATTCAGGTTTTGAATCCAAGTAGTAAAACACTTCCAGCTTATAAAATTGGCTCAAATTACAGGACAAATATATACGGTCTGATTTCAGACCTAAAAGAGTCCAGTAGAATTTTATAATTTCAGAATTTCTAGACAACATTTCTTTCTCAAAGATACAACAAGCAAATATTTGAGTCAAATTTTGTCTTGTTTCTTACCGAGCAATCACATCAAATGAATGCTGCAATAATTAAAAAGATTTTGATATGAAGAACAAGATTTTTAGTCTATTAATTTAGACAACTGCTTAACATGTGGCTCATGAACTGGAGCAGAGGGAGAAGAAGAGAAATTGCTCTTAATTTAGGAAATATTACTCCTCAAAATTTTAGCTGATTGTAAATTGTTCAAAACAAAAAAAAGCTGAAAACAAGATGTTCCACCCAAAATTCAAAGTCAGCCCTAAATTTTTAACATATTAAAATGCTTGTTTCCTTAGTAATAATCTGCATAAATATTCCATTGCACGTGATAATATAAAAAATATTGTGCATCAGCAGAACATCTGGAAACATTATGAAAGAAAGAGGGTATGTATATATGTATGTATGTATAAAAAATGTTTTCCTCATTTTACCCCCTTTATTTATTATTTTTGGACTTAGAATTCTGAATATAGTGTTATATATTATTTTTTTATTTAAGATTAACTCTCACACAGTCTTTCAAATATGCTAAGCTTATAGTCTCAATTTAATTCTCTGAGGAAGAACACTATATGAAATTACTATCACAAAGGGCCTGGATTGACACTCATATCAGCAATTCCCAGCAGAGAAGACAAGAACTCAGTTGTGAGTGGGACAAAATGACTTTCTGGAGTTTCTGTCTCAAATGTTGAAATATATTGGTAAAGAAGTGTGAAAAGTCTCTGCATCTAAGTACATAAAAATGGGTCACATTTAAGAGTTCCATCCAGACCACTATCCAGTGATGAAAAACAGGTGTCTGAGGAAGAAGGGAAAGCACATAATATTTCCTTCAGCAAACTCTCATGGAAGTTTCAGTATTGAGAATATCAGACACAGAATTGTCATTGTGCTTAACAGCCTTCAATGAAAATTTCTTTCATCAATTTGTGCTATTGCTTTTTAACTTGGGAAATAAAGGCTCATCAAATGCTGAACTGAAAATGTGTTCCACCTTTGGTTTTGCTTTTTTAGGTGTTAGCTGCTAATTTCATTCACTTACTCCCAGTTTGTATACTTATGAAAAATTGGTTAATCAATTTCTTTTTATCATGTCATTCATGCTTCTGTCATGTCTTGACCAGGTCAAGAAGAAGAAGAAGAAGAAGAAGAAGAAGATACCAAGAAATGAGTGAATAAGAATAATTGTAAAACTATTAATATTAAGATGCATGATCCCTGGTCCAGCTGACCACACAATCAGTACCAATACAAATACAGGAAAAGGAACTTATGCTTATGTGGGAAACAGACAGGGCAGCCCCTAAAAACAGCCCATACATACAGCAAGTTGTGTTGATCAGAAAATGGGAAAGCACAGCAGCTGCACACTGCCCATACGTGATTTTCTTCATACCTTTTCCGAGTTTGGGGATTTGTTGGTTGGAGGAACAAGACATGCCTTCAGTTCTCAGCCAGCAAGGCTGTCTTCTTTCCAACAGAAGATGGAGGTCACTACTGACCCACAGGATCTGCTTTGCACTGCCATACATAAATGATTAGAATATAATCTTCGTAATGCAAACAATAAGCAATGCTCTGTGCTCTCTTTCCATCCCTAGAAACAAAAGAATGTTGCGTCTTTTATTTTCACCCTCCTCAACCGCCAGATAGAGTTCAAAGACTTACAGGTGCTTTAAAAAAATACCTGCTTTTCATTAATGTGCATATTTTACCAGTTTCAAAAGCATATTAATATCCTTTGTGACTTCAGTTAAAGTAAACAGAAATAATTGGAAAGGTGACAGATAAATTATTAGAAGACAGTATTTAGGATTTGCAATACAAACTAAGCAAAAAAGAAGGTAGAAATTCTTCTCAGATAAATAATTTAAAAGAAAGTTACACTTTTACTTAAGCATGAATGGTTTATTTAGGATAAGATTATTTGTATACATATATTTTAGGGACATGTGAAAAAAAAGAAGTGTATCTTCATTTTATAGAAAGCCACACACACAACAAGTTATTTTGGTTTACATTTTAACGGAAAATATTACAGAGATTAGTATGTGAAATATTGAAATAGCTGTCTGTAACCACTATTAATGTAATGTTTCTGTGTAAACTATACATTCTATTAAGCTGATAATTATCTCTGTATTAATCACTGTACATTAGATCAAATAATGGCAATTACTGTAAGGTAAATGTTTCAAGCATATCCAAAACAGTACTACAAAGATAATTAAAAACCTAGTAGTCTTTTGTTTAGTTAAAGTGTACTTTCCTCCTTAGAAACCTTTTACCACTTACCAAGCCAAAGGATTCTTCTGCTTTTGGTGGGGGCTAAGAAACCTTTATAATTTATTTTCTTCTACAATTAAATATAGACAGCTTATGAAAATCTGTGAAAAAACTAGCAAACACATGCAATAGAGCTTTAATAAATAGTAGTGAGTATTTTGACGTCCATATATATGAGATGTATTCAACTGGAAAATGTTTGATTCACACAATTTACAAAAATAAGCTTCCTGGTTATTTTGGTACCTGAAGTTGTGTCCCTTGCCTCAAGCAGGAACCATATTTTGCAAAGGACGTATCTCTTGACATGTGTGATAACGACAGATGGCACAAACACACCTGGAACTAATAAATAAAATGCATTCCTCTGCTCAAGGTAAAACATCCTTTCTCATAATATGAAAGCCTGCAACATGGATTTGGACACCCTAATGTCACATATTACATATATTATCTCTGCGCTGTCTCCGCTCATCAATTGTGTTTGTTGTCAGAGGCTGTGCTCCAAAAACAAAGACAGTGGGAATGCGCAGAGCTGTGTGACACATTGGTGGAGGAACAGGCATGTCACATACCTGCAGCATCAGCGGTGGAAAGCCACCAAGCTGTGCCATGTCACCACTACCTTCTGCAAAATCTCAGTTCAAAGAAAGGTGTGTGACATGTCTGCCTCACACTTCAAAGACACATATGCCACGTGGCAAAAGATGCTGCAAACCCCTTCTCGTGTTTTGGATCAGCATTTTATGCTTGGGATTTTCATTTCTTCTCCCACATGGTGCTAATAAATGGAGGAAAATCGTTTCCATTTTACACACCTGAAAGCATCAGATTTCAAAAGCTGATGTCAGACCTGTCGCCTTCCATGTATATGCATTTTTGACTATTCACACTGAGTCTGGCTTTTGCATCCCATCGTGCTAAGCTGGCACTTTTAAGAACACAGTTTCTATAAGTAGTATTGAACATACACATGCAGGATTGTGCATCATGGGAGGATGCACAGATTTTATTTAGTGGAAATACATTGTGGGGTTTATCCAAAATGTGTGAGGCAATAGTATAAACCTCCAACTAGTAAAATTAGTGATGCTGCCCTAAAGGCAATAAAATAAAATTCATTTACATGAGTTGAACATTTCATATGTTCCTTTGCATAATAGATTTAATAAAACCCTTAATCAACCTTCAATTACAGGATGCTTCAGACCTTTATGTCTAAAGTATCTTATGTTTGAAAGAAAAGCCTCCTCATTGATATTTTCATTCTTGAGATGAAAATATTTGCATTCAGCCAATATTTTTATTATGGAGAATACTCAAGCACCTTGGAATGATATTTTAGGAAACAGATTAAGTGCCGCTTTCTGAGATACATAAAAAAATAAACCAGAAAATGTGACATTTTGTATTCTAAAGGACATTGTATAAATTTGTAACTGCTACCATTTCTTATTGTCCCCTTCATCAGTCAAACTTCTGAATTATTGAATATTGCCTAAAAAAATCTTAACTTTCCATCAGCACTGGAATTCCCTTTAAATTGAGAAAGTATGTGTTTCCCAACATGATGCACTTTTGAGACTCTGTCTACCCACTGCATAAAGACAGAGTCACACAGCACTTTGATGGTAAGTCTGACAGCTTTCCTGGACCATGTGCAGCTCGAGGAATGGCTTTTACAAGGAGGACTCCCTGGGAAACAAAGGCTCCAGATTTGAAATTACACTGCCTTGGAAAAGAGAAGTAAGGTTGTGCAGAGAAACTAGGTGATACAAACGGTCACACCGACAAGTTCTTGTGGGGTACCTTCAGGACAGAATTATACCAAGACAACTGCCTGTACACAAGTTTTTTTACCTTTTCATAACTACCATTTCTTTACATTCTTTCTTAGGCTAATGATCAGATAAGATTCTAGTGCACTACAGTACTAATCTGCTCCATATTCTTACAAACTTATTCCTGTTCTTAATAAGACAGCCTCTGAAATCAACACTGTTTTGTCTTTATCCTACACTTTTCTAAAATTTTACAGGTTTTTTTTAAAATAGAATTTCTAAAGATTTCTAACAATGTGTTTCAAACCAGTATTTTCTATAGTAACTCTTTGAGGCATAAACTAATGCTGTGGAAGATCCCCCTGAATATGAGGAAGAACTTTCCTATGCATGCAGATGACCCTCGCTGTTAATATTCAAGAGCTCTTGTGCCATGTGCTCTAGGATGACCCTGCTTGAACAGGGGTTCTGTAATTCCCATGACATGTTAATTGGGCAGCACTTGCAACTACGCTTACATCATACATAAGTCCTAATTTAAGAGTGAAAGAATCAAGCAACTTCACTTCTACATGGTATTAGAACCATTCTCTTACGCAGGTGAAAATTGTCAGGGGTGAAGAGCTGATGCTCAGAGAGTTGTTGTACTACTTTATTCATTTACCATGAGCCAGGATTTTGATTTCATATGGAGGAGATGCCAATCAGTCAAAGACCCAGAAAACTTCAAAATGATACATGGTATAATTTCTGTCTGTGTGCAATTACATACCTTTCATCTATAAGAGAGAACCATATATACAGATATTCATATTTATGCATCCATACATTTATCTTCTTGACTGAATCCAGAGGAGGGCCATGAAGGATCACCTCTGGTATGGAGACAGGCTGAGGGAGTCAAGTTTGTTCAGCTTGGAGAAAAGAAGGGTCCAGGGAAACCTTAAAGCATATTCCAGTACCTAAATGTACTACAAGAAAGCTGGAGAGGGAATTTTGAAAAGGGCATGGAGCGATAGGACAAGGAGTGATTGTTTCAAGCTGACAGAGGACAGGTTTAGGTCAGACATTAGGAAGATATTCTTCACTGTGAGGGTGAAGCTATGGATATTCTTCACTGTGAGGGTGAAGCTATGGATGCCCCATCCCTGTAAGTGTTCAAGGCCAGGTTGACGGTTTCCCCGCCCACGGCAGGAGGGTTGAAACTAGATAAGCTCTAAGGTCCCCTCCAACCCAAACCATGCTAGGATTCTACGATTTTTAATAGACAAAACAGAAACAAACCTTAGTTGTCCTGAAAGCTGCAACTACCTAGATCTTTGGAGGATTTGTTTTATTTTGCATAGGCAAAATCCAACCATTACAGATGTCAATAAATAGATTTTCACTGAACTTAATAAGATTCATCATGCTGTCTATATTTAGGGAATTTAGTATATCTAAGCTGGCAAGTTCAGTGGCTTCAGGGTTGTTATTTTTGTATATATAGCTTTAATAACATCCATTAACTTAACAAGTTCATTCCTATTGCTCCAGATCTCTCATTAAGTCATATTCCTCCTACCAGTTCTAACTCAGCCATGGTTCTCTCAGGATTTCTGTAATACGTGAAACTTCTGTTGTTGCCATCACAAGGGTTTTATCCTATCTCTATGCCTAACACCACCCTTTCTTGAAGAGATTTATTCCTTTACTGTTTTCAGATACAGCTGAGCTAAGATCCAGCCCTGTATCTAACATGATATTGGGTCTCAAAAATAGAAAATATTTCTTAGTTCTAAATTTCTAATTCTGGTCTTACATAATAAATATATTATCTCAGCAATAACATTACATCAAATATAATATCATTGTTATAAGAGTCAAGATTATTCAATTTTTCAAAATATACACACTTAAGCCATACTAGTTTTAACCTAAGGCCAAAATGTGGTAAACTTCCCTTTTTCACTAACATAACATATTTGTCAAAAACACTGTTAAACTGAAGACTTCTCACTGTATACTTATAGAATTGGTGTAGAAATTATTTATAAAACACAGTAACATAAAGGCAAGTAAGCAAGCCATCAGGTCTCAGGAGAGCAAGAAAACACAGAGTTAGGGAAATATGAGCATAGGAAACCCAAAAGTCATCTCATTCAACCATCATTCATATGAAGAAAAAAATCTGGCACAACTTATTTATATAACATATATCCTAGAGGGATTTTTAACTGCAATTAGCTTATCACTTTTGTGAGGCAGAAATCTGATCAATGTTCTTCAGGAAGAAAAACTCCCTCTAATTTTACATATTTTCTTCCAAGACCTTCTGGGGCACAAACAAGAAACAACAAGAAAAAAGGTGATCTCTCCACATTTAAACATGACAGTGCTGACTGAGTATCAGGTACCTCTTATATTTCCATAAAAACAGCTAAGAACCTCAAAGTCCATATCTGGCAAACATTTAGAAATAAATTGAATACTCAAACGTTACTAAAATGAACAAACAAACAAAGATACAAACAAGCAAACCCTAAAAAGTATAATTGTAAACTTATTGCCCAAGATATTATTGAAATTACAAGGATTTATTAATGAGCTTACACAATTAAACAGGACCATTTAAAGAGAAGAGCTTTTGCTTGTACTAATCTGTTCTCTTTATAACCACAAAATATATCTGAATAGAACATCAAAGATGATCCTTATATGCCTCTATGTACGACAACTGACTTCACCTCAACAAAGCTATTTTCTCAGGATTTCTGCCAAACGGAATGCCTAGGGTCTGTCTTGGGGTGGTATTTCTATTCCCTGATCATCTGCTCTATTCCCAGAAATGGTTGCTGTAGCTTTAAGGTGGGTCCAGACTAGGAGGGGAGCCCTGGGACTCTTCTGTGGGTTTTTCAATGCCTTACTCCCCAAGCATCCATGGTGCTGGGAAGACTCCTTTTTTTTGCTTAGCTAGCTTGCGTTTTGTTACCTTAGGCAAGAAGGTTTTTATCCCCTTCCCTGGCCTTGGAGACAGTGGCAGCAATCCCTCAGTGGCTTTTTTGCTAAGTGAACTGCTCAGTTTTGTTTTGAGGTCAGAGAGGACAATTGACGGCACACGAATCGTCCAGGGACTGGCGGAACACTGAGGGGCTGCTCTGTCCCAGCCCCAGAACTCAGAAAAGCTGAACCAACCAGAGAAAGGACACCAAATTCACCGACTTCATCTGCTGTGAAGAGAGGAGGCATGCCAGAGGTTCACCAGGTTCTCATCTGTTTTTCTCAAGCTGCTGCATGAACCATTTGTTTTTCTTCCTTCCCTGAGACAGGAACCAGCACCATTTTATTTTTCGTCCCCACTATGCTGTGGCCGTTGTGGGTTTTTTTCCTTTCCCTGGCATTTGTTCTTTTTTTTAATTTTGTTCTAGATGGGGGGGATGGCGTGTGTAAAGTTGGGCAATTCAATATCTAGCATTTATTAATTTTTTTCCGTGCCATGTGGACACTGTCTTTGTCGATAAACAGTTGGGTTTTTTGCACTTTCATCCACTAGTGTTAATCTCTTACTGACAGACTGGGATTGCTGGAACACTTTTTTGAGAGGAATACTCATTCCACAGCGTTTTCCCTCTAAACTTATGTCTAAACCGAGACAGGGTCAAAATTTCAAATTCATTAATTCAGTCAAAGCACAGTCTTCATTAAAATTTTGCTGTTTTAGAAAGCCTACTTTCCCTGGAAGAAATACACTCACATCCAACTTCGTAATTATATTCTGTAAGTCAGTATGGGCTGTCACATGAAGTCTTAAATATTTTTAATTTTTTTCTGGTTCTCTTATATATTTCAGAAAAGTTTTGCTTACGTCCTTTGCCACAACTAGCATGGAGGAAGCCAGTTGATGACATTTTCAGGCCACCCCAAAACATCTCTAAGGGGTCAATGCAAATGTGGAAGATTTCCTGCTTAAGAAAGGAGGTAAAAGTCAACCCTTCACATATGGCAAAAGAAAAACTAAAGGAGCTAAGGTTTTATCAGTCTCATCTTGACTCTTGGGAAGGTGAGTCACAATAACCTCATGTAGGGTAATTTCCAAACATACTAAGGATGTGAAGCTAATTAGGAGTGGCTGGCAAGGATTTATAAAGAAGAAATCATGCTTGACTAACCTGATAGTCCCAAAATTATCATGAGCCAGCAATGAGCCCTCACAGCAAATGCCAAAAGCCTCCTGTGCCACGTTGGGCAAAAAGAGTCACCAAAAGGTTGAAGGAGTTGAATCTTTCTCTCTGGTCAGCAGTGCCCAAACACAAATAGAGTGCTTTTGGCTTTTTTGGCTTTTGTCCGGGTGTTGGCTTTCTAGTACTGGGAAGAAATGGGTATATTGGAGTAAATCTAAAAAAGGGACACAAAGATAAAAAAGGCACCAGAACATCTTTCATACAAGGAGAGACTGTAAGAGCTGGAACTGTTTAGAGACAAACAAGAAAGTGTACAGGGAGATCTCGTCACTATTCACAAATACCTGATGGAATACAGAAGAAAGATATAAAGCAAGCAAATCTCAGTGACAGGACAAGGGTCAATGGGTACCAACTGAAAGACAGGAAATTCCTTTGAAGATAAGAGAATATCTTTCTACTCTAGAGGTAATTCAACATTAAGCCAAGCTGCTCAGAGAAGTTTCGGAGCCTCCATGAGCTAAGCAAAATCTAACTGGACTCAGTCCTCAGCAATCTGCTGTAGGTGACCCTATTTCGAGCAAGAGTTAGCATCAAGGGTCTTCAGGGGTCTCTGCCAGCTCTAACCATTCTGGGATTCATATCTGTTAGGTATCGGATATGTTTGCTAGATTAGGTGTCCAAGAAAAATAAAGGAATAGCATGAAGGTATTTCTCGAGACAAAACATTACAAAATAAAAATCATATACCATACGTATGTATGGAGTTTGTGCATATTCTACAAAAGCATGAAAACCTCAAAAATATCAAGTTTAAGTGGGAAGATGTTGTCTTTGCCTTTCTCTTGTACATTCTTTTGTACATTTTTATTTTAAAGTAACAATGATCCCATAGGAATGTCCTTAGTTGGGAGGTATTCATACATTCAGAATTTCACAGAAAGACAAAACTGAGCTAATCAAGAACATAAAAATGGCATTATACCCATGAGTTGAACAGCACATTTATAAATATTATTGTCATTAGGACAAAAACCATTAGTTCAACAGCAGAGAGCTGCTCTATGTGTGAAGTCCATGCATTTTGCCTTCAGGAATTGCTATACAGAATGTGGCAGAAATTATTAGGTACTGCAGCTAATTAGTACAGCTTTTTCTTCCAAACTCACTTTTGTTGTTACAGCTGAAACATTTGACTTCACCAAGAGAAATGGACAATGTCTTTTCATACCATAATTCATACACTTATCTTCCTGATGCAAGTCACTAACCAGCCAACAGATGCATTTTGTTTTTTGCTCACACATGTGCAAGAAATGTTTCTTGAAGTGCAAGTGTTACATTAGTTTGTGCTTCTATTGTAGTTCATAATAATGTCATCACTGGAGTTTCTGCCTCAAACTAAATGTTGATTTTTAATTTTTTTAAAAAAATTTATTGTCACTGAGCATCTTAAACTGTATTTTCCAGAGACAGAGTACGTGGCATTCATCAAAAGCTTTCTGAGAAGGTGGTTTAAGGTTCACAGTTGAGAACAAGACAGTGACAGATTGTACATGAAAAGAAGCAACATAAGTCCTACAGATGATAAGGTGAAGACCTTATGATTATTATCTTCCAGGAAATCACACCAGCCAGTCTTTGCTCTGGATCTGAGACAAACAGCAAGAAAGTTTTCTTTTCCCCCTTCCCTCTCTCTTTTGTTTCAGCAGTGAAACGCAAAGCAGATATACTTCAGTGTCATGATTTTTCGTTGGCATCTTTCCATAGCCAATTCCATTCATCCAGAAAAGGGATGAAATTCCATCATTCGAGCATGACATCTCAAAATTCAAACTTAATGAGAGCTTTGGCAGCTTCTGTCGAAGGCAGACAGTGATTAACAAAACACTTCAGAGTACAAGGCACAGCAGTGCTCAAAGAAAACAGTGATGATCTCCACTTAATTGTAGAAAAGCCCAAAGCATCTGCCAGCGGAGGAGAGCTCAAGCCATAAGGAGCTATTGCTCAGATAGGCTGTCATCTCCAGAGATCAACAACCATATGCTCAGCTCAAGCACAAACTCCAAAGAAGTTAATTTTCTGACAAAATACAGGGATAAATATGACATTCAAACAAGTGTGCTCACTCATCCTGAACACACGTTCATCTGCACTTATCAGACTTATGCATCATTTAAACTGAAGCAAATATAATTTGTTTGGAACACAAACATTACTGTGTGAGCACAGGTATAATTAATCTTTGTCTGCTCCACAGGTTCTTGTGTTCCACTGGTTAATGCTTATAGTAAACTTTTGATGAGTGAATATGGTCACCTGTTGCAAATTGTCTCACTGTGCACAATATCTACTACTGTTTTTTCTGCTACCTAGAATGCACATAGTTATCACACCTTCAGCTGCAAAAGATTTTTGTCTTGAGTTTTATGACAGTGTAAGGTTCATTTCCAAATGCCAAGGATAGGGACTTTGAATAAACTCAAACAGCAAGCACACTTATTTTAAGAAAAAATATCATCAAAGTGTGCAGAGCTAGGGAAAGCTTAATTAGTCTACAAATATATTAACTCTTTTGTACTTATTTACTGCTTGATAGTCAACGAAAAGAAATACGTTATTAAAATGTATATGCCTGGCAGCAAGAAATTAACAGAAGGGAAAAGGTCAATCTAAAAGGGGAATGTACTAGAAAAACACATGTTGTTGAATATAAAGTTAAATGTACTTTCAGTTTATCAAGAAACTTTTTTATCTTATTTTTTTTAAACAATTACCTCAAATGCCCTCCTTCTATTTCAAGTGCTGAATATTCTGACTTTTTTTGAAAATAATTTACCCAGACACCCAGGAAGCATTCAGTTCAGTGATTCAGATAGGCTATCCAGAGACGTGTATTTAAAGAAATTCACATGGCCAACTCTTAGATGTCTGCATATCACATGCATTACACCTGCATGGTTCCAAATTTATCATTGTGCTGTCCTAACTTTTCCAAAAACTGCATTCAACTCCCTGGACCTAGTTTTGGGACATTCTGTCGAACTCCTGAAGCAGCAACACTCATCGTAAGGAGGAGTTTGAGGAAAAGGGAGATCAGCCAGCCATTTGATACACTGTCTTAGCAGGCTTCAGCACTCAGTGTAACCAGAATATTGTAGTTATCTAAAACTATAAAAAAAATAAGGCCTGTTCCCAGAAGCATAGTTATTTGATTGTGTATTGAAAGATGTGTGTCCAGTGTAGATTAGCAATGCTCTAAACAGCAATAGATGTAAAAGAAAATTATGATATTCCATTAAATGAATGGAAGTAGAAGAATTTGCTGCAACTGTTAATTTTCTCATTTCATCTTTTTTTTTCCTTCTTTTTCTGGTATTGATTTAGTATCAGACATATTCCCAGTAAGATGCTAAAATATAGCAGTACCATAAAGCATATGGGAACATCTGAAGGCAGAAAAGGATTCCTCATGCTGCAGCAGGATGGGCTGGAGCAGAGATTTACATAGCACGAATGACGAATGGTACACAAACTCCTCACTGCTTTGTGACACAGGAAATACAGACAGTTTGAGAAGGTCCTGACTGGATGGCGAAGGATGGGTTTAACAACAGGCTGTTGCAACCTGGGGTCTAAGGGCACACTTGATCCCTTTTCTTTCAGTGGGGACTGAAAAGCTGTCAAACTTCCTCAGGAATTCCCTGGGAGGTGATACTTTCCATTGATATAAAACAAAATTATGTTTCAAGTATTTTGAAAACTGTGGTCTGTATCTTTTATTTTGACTTGTAATAGAATGTGATATGAAGTTTGTTGGGCCTTCAGCTTCAATGCATTTAGGGCTGAATAACAGCCATATCTCACTCAATTTTGGGGCAGAGCATACGTGGAGGAACAGCAGCAGAAGAAGCAGTACTTTGTCGAGTCAGTATGTATGAACAGCTCAGCTGAGAGCCCAACAAAGGGCTCTGTTGTGCTATCTCACAGCACAGACAATAACATACAAAATGAAAAAGCCTCTGCCTGGAAGTGCATGGAAAATGCAGACAGTATCATACCATTGCTCTCACTTAATGGTCTGTTACAGGCAGAGCAGCTTATAAGAAGCAGAGACAAAAAAAAAAAAAACTAGGCACATGGCTGAGCAAGATACCGAACAAACTATTTTGAATAAAATGCCTTGCAAAAATAAATAAAATAAAAGGAAGCAATTTTTTAGAATGCAGGTATTGCATCACCTAGAGATTCCTCCAGTAGGTTGTGGGATAAGAGAAGTTTAATACTTCTGTTATTTAAATAATAATGTACAGTAGCTTTATAAGCAAAATATTTTTAAATGTATTACAGTGTATTCCAAGCAATGTAAGTTTTTCAATTATAGAGTAGCTAGTAGAGTATCAAAGAAATGAACAATAAGAATTGATGTGACTTGCAAAATAGATGGAGAAACAGTTATGCAGGACTCAATTTAACAAGCAACTTATACATACACTTTATTTTTAGTGTATAGATATTCTAATTAAAGTGAAGAGGATTCAACACATGCTTGAAATGAAATATATGCAAATTTTTTCCTGAATCAGAACATTCTTTCAGATTCTGTCACTCATATTTCCAGCAAAGATAACAAAATAAGCAATTAGCACCTCACACTGCAAATAGTGCTCGTCTTTCAACTTGCAAAAGGTGTCAGAGTCTGGCCCCTTAGGTAGCAAATATAAAGAGCACATATGTGCATGTAATGCCAACAAAACAGTATCATATAACTATTAATAGCAATCATGCAAGTACCTTCAAGCTTGTGTGTGCACTTACTCAGTTCATCTTTGTAAACAATTCATGAAAAGTCAAGCCACATACGTGCCGGAGATAATATGTTTGCAGAGGAATTTCACTGCGTGTCCAGACCCATTTTATTTTGGAGTACAAGAACGCCCTCACCTTTTCTGGCCGCTCCATACACCATTTTGAAGAGATACATATGCTTATAAGGCGTTTTTTCACTGGGCATTCACTAAGTTCCACATACAGTCTGTTTTAGCATATAATTTTTGAAAGCTTCCTAAGTCAAAACGAATTGCTACTACCAGGTAGCAATGCAGGCAAATAGAAATTGCACATGAATAATTTGTGTTACTCCCTTCTTGCTGCCTGATTTGCATAGTCTAGGAAAAAAAAGTCATTTGCTTGTTTTATATCCATATAACTGATTTCATTTATTTATTTGGCTAAAAATGTTGCTGAACCTAAGCAGATTCTACCAATTTCTATCATTTTAAGCACTTTACTGCTTGTAGGAAATGTGTCCTTAAATGGCATATGCAGTGAATTAAAAACTTGCTTACTTTACAAAAAAACATAATCCACTAAATATCACCATAACAGCAGCACAGATCTAAGGTATGCTTCCTACTGGACATCAGAAAACAAGTCATAAATGTAGTCAAGGTAACACCCTCCTTATTGATAATGATGATTTTTTTTTGTGCATTTCAGTTGATTAAAGAATGGTTCTTAATCCCTTTGTTTCACACAGCAAAGCACCTTTGTTAACAGAACAGTCTCCTCTAATGAAAGACTAAATCAATACACAAAACCCAAGAGAGATTTCTATGAGAGCTTATGAATATCAGAGTTAATATTGCAATAATGTTTTTTGCTGTACTGATTACATTTTCACACATTTTTCTGAAGCTCTAGAGGAGTAAGCATAACAAAACAACCAGCTCTGAGGAGTAGTCTTTTAATGGAAAACACCATATTTGTGCAAGCTCTGTTGGATATGTTAATTGAACCCTTGTATTTTCTGTTAAATTTCATGCAAAATCATCATGTAGTACCTTCCCTTTGAATTTTTCAAGCATCATTTTTAAAATGAACATAAAGCATAAATCAAGGATACCTCTTAATTGAAATGGAGCTACAGTTGTCTTTGCTATTGACAGTAACTTCAAAGATAACAAGCCTTTGAAACTGACTAAAAATCTATCTGTTGAAACAAACACATCCTGGATTCTTCAATAAATTGTAACAGTAAGAGCTCACAGCCCTACCATATGACTATATGACTTAAACCCAAGAGTTTTCTATAGTGCTGGAGAAAAATTGTCAGACGTCCAACCATCCAAAAAAAAAAAAGGGAGAAAGGGATAGGACACTGCTGCCCAAGTGATTCTCAGGAATTTAAAGGCTTCCGCAGAACAATTACATTTGATGAGTTTGCAGGGGTTTTTTTCTAACAAAAGAGAGAAGGTTTTGTGCTGCCATGGAGCTATGAGGGCCATCATATGAGCAACTGACTTGCCCTAAGCAGACACTCAGGCACACAGGAAAAAGCAAAACCTACCTGGATAGAAGAGCCATACCACCTACGGGAAGCTGCTGTATTGGTATGCAGAGCAGCTTGGAATAAACATGGGCGAGTAGCTGGCATGTGATGAACTTTGTGGAGAAAAAGAAATAGGAAAAGAAGTCAAATATGCCTGAAAAGGATTTGCTATAATTATTACATGTCTGTTTTGGACAAACAAAATTCCAAGTGAAGCACTGTCTTTAGTAAAACCAGTGCTGTAAGAGCACATAAGTTGCTTTAAATGATGAGTTACAATAGGGTACTTCAGAAACTTACTGGCAGAAACTGACAGCCTTTTTCAGCTATCTACAGTGGTATTTCTTTCTGAAATTAAAAAAAAAAATTTGCCATTGTCACCTTCATGTTTGAATGATTGAGAAATTTGAAAGCTATTCTTCTAAAGTTCTTTACAGGAAAGTCAGAAAATATCTCTCACCTTTGAGATTTCCTAGCAGTTAAGACATAGAAATTTCTTAACAACTACTACTACTACAACAACAAAAATACTCTCCACATAGCGAGCATCTATTTAAGGTTCTCAATTCTGCAAGTCTTTTCTAGTATGTGCAAAACTTCAGTGGGCATTAAACTCACTTGCACATGACCACAACTCAGAGGTCTAGGAGGACAGTGAAACTGCAAAGACGTTGTAAACTAGCTACTAGCTACTGTGAGTTTAACACTATACTGCAACCTGCAAACTGCTGTATGGGTCAAACTGAATGGGTGCTGAAGCAATGGCATACAGGTAGAAATGAAATGGAGTTAAAAGTATTTCCAAGGATCACATACAAAGACTTGCAACCTCGAGCAGAAAGGAGCAGAAATGTTGAGCAGTGTACATAAGCCTCATCTCAAAAAAGAAACCTAATATGAGAGATCTCGAAATCTTGCAGACCTTCCATTACATAACTACTTACCTACATCTCTGCACTGACCTGTATCTCTGCCCTACATCAGCTGTTATCTGTTCTTTAATGATGAGTACCTGGTGCACAGGAGACCTGTATCCAAAATCTTTCATAAATGCACTTTTTCTCCCTTAATCCTTTCAGAAGACTCCCTGCCTATCGTGCACAGAGGGGTCTTCAAACAGGAATCTTTTATTTCCAAACTGTTCTTTTACGTTGTGACTCAAATTCCCTGACACAGCAGAATCTTCAAGCTAGAGTTTAAGAGTTAAGATGAGAAGAAGGAGTATTCTTTGAACAGCTCTCAATTAAATGGTAGGAGATGATATAATTAAAGAACTTCATCCCTGTTAGTGTAAGGAAGGACCTCAGTGCCCATCTAGACCTGTATATGTGTTCACTTAGGCTTCCTTGGAATTTACTGGGACAAAAGTCCATTCCTTTCACAGTACCGAGATTGCTGAGGAAAAGTAGATACAATGCAAATCATGACAGTCTGAACACATGTTTATAGATCATTTCATTAGATGTTCCTTCCTGTGGATTAAGTCCATTATTTTTTAAAGAATGCCAGAAGAAATTTAAAATGAAATTTTCAAATTTCAGTCAAACCATAAAAGGAAATAAATTAATAATTCATAAATTATATCAAATTGACAGTTGGAAAAATCTCCATGTAAATGTGCTTCAAATGCTTTTCCCTATGGCTTAAGACAGTCCTTAGAAAACTTACATGATCTTATAATTTCAGCTGGTTGATAGAAAAATGTCATGCAAGACGAATTTGATGTATATGCATCTATATGATGCATATAATATGGTAAAATGTGTGTTTCTTATTTTAAAGATAGTGCTAAAAATAACAAAACACAGAGCTTCTCAAAAAAAACCTAAGAAAGCAAAACAAGCACTTATTACTTACCACTAAGCACCCTTTACTGCAACACAAAAATAAAGAAAAAATAGCTTTCTAGTGTCTAAAATAAGACATCACAATGTGCTGGTACACCAAATCAATCACATTTTCAAATCATATGATGAATATTTAAAAAAATAAATTTCCAAGTTTTTATCAATCTTTGGAGATATTTTCAGGGATATGATCTTGTTAGTAATTTCATATGACACTTCTTCAAAATGAGGACCATTACATATAAGGTAAGCCCAAGTATCCAGCTGGGCAGGAGAATATTTTAAAAAATTATAATTTGAATTTTTAAAAAAAGCTGAAACATTAATGCTGCCAAATACAACTACTGGTATTGATAATTTCGAAAAATTTGTTCATAGTTTTTACTACAGTCTTGAGTGTATATACTATAATTAGCACAATTTAAGAGCTTATTTGTACTAGGAAATAATTTGAAAAAATTGATTTTTTTGTTCTGGAACTGTCAAAACATTATATTTCATCAATGGTGAATATTTAGAAATGTAGAGGATTTCAAGACTTAGTTCTGGAATTACAGTGATGGACCCTGAAAATCACAATTATCTATCAATTCTAATAAATATCAAGACAGTGAAGACTAATTTTCAAAAACCTTGAACATAAATTTCGATCAAAACCAAATGTCATTTATAAATGCACATTTTTGACAAATTATTTTGAATCGGAAGTTATTTAATAAAAACTGAGATGTAAATTATATTTCAAATTCCCACAGGGAATAAAAATAATTTTTTTCTTCAATGCTTAGTATGAAGTACTAGATAGGAAATTCTTTACAGTTTCTCTATTACTACATCTATATTCATATATAATATCATAAAACAAGACAGAATTCTTGAAGAATATTAACCATTCAAATTTTAATTTCATATTTTCTTACCTTGATTTGAGACAATATTATGATCAGTTTTGCAAAATGGGAAATATGCTGCAACAAACATCATTTTTTGACCGTAAATATTTGAAATATGTTATCATTTTTTCAAGTAATTGTTTTAGGTCTTTTCTGGAAACAAAAGCTTGTGTATATATAAGGGGCCAAATTAAGATACTTCCAGGCAGGCCAAGAACACACTCTGTTAAGGGGACAATTTACAGGGAAGCTGAGATGCTGATGAGGAATCTCTATGCAAGGCAAAATATAACGATGAAATACACACATGATTCAGAGAGAGATTACAGATTCACATGAGCAGCAAGACTATCAAGAGATAAGGTGGCTAGTGCTAACCAGAACTTTAAACTTTTAACTTTGTTGTTAGAATCACACTGCTGGGTATAAACTATTCTAAGTATTGTAAGTTGCTATCTAATGGATTAAAATTTTTCTGTTACCTTTATAATTTGGAATTCCTGAGTACGCAACTTGGGACAAATCACTGAAATAAAATAATCCCACATTTAACTCAGAATGGCAAACATTTCCTTTTTTCAGCTACACCACAGATTTGAAACAAGTGGACCACAGTTTACCGTGCCTTGAATATATCTTTACTAACAACCTTACACACACCCAAAGGAGGAAGAGGAAGGCAGGGGGAGGACCTCTGTATCACCTCAGAGGATTTATCCTAAACAAAGAAGAGATGTAATTATTCTTCAGCCCTTCCCTTCTATCGGTAAAGTTTCTCTGACAGTCCCAAGCTGACTTGGCAAAAGGCCAAAAAGCTTTTAGGAAGCACAACTCCTAACTTCCTCTGGTTACCAGCCCACAAAGGCTCTCTATTTCATGTAAGATTTGGCAACATTAAATACTGTGATTTCATTGGCTCTAATAATATATTAATAATGAAATCTTCAAACTATTATTTGTATTTTTGTAAAGCAGAACTTCTACAGAAGGTCTATTAGCCAAAAATTTCACACATACTCTTTCTACTGTGGATTTTTTTTCATTTCTTTAAGACGGAAAAGCAATTTATCAATTTCTAGATGCTCCAGCAACCACTTACAAAAAAGACAAATATTTTCATCTTCTGTCTGTGGTAATGTCAGAGAGGTTTCAATCACAGTTGTCAGAAAAAAAATGATACTATATTATATGGAAAAAAACTCCAAATAACTAAAAAGTCATAATTTGATGACAAATGTCTGTTTTTCCCACTATCTTAACTCCAACCAAATGTAAAATATGTGGACTATAAAAGCTATATATTCGCATAGACCATTAGCTGTTGTGAAAGACTGTTCTTCTTGAATAGCAGCTACATAATACAAAATACTGGATTTCTATTTCACAGCTATATGATCACTCGCCTTACCCTAAAAACTCTCATCTTGACACCTGATCAGCCATCAGAGCAAATTTCATAACTAATAAGTCTTAATTTTCAAGAACGGCTAATATACTTATTCAAAATACTATCAAATAAAAATAAGCAATTGCTACAACTAAAAGCAAATCCCTATTACATAGCTGCAGTACTTCAGTGAATACTGAAAAATGGCTTGGTTGAGCTGGAAAGATTTGATATTCTGACAGATGCACTTCTACCTTTCCCTTAGACATTCCCTTTTACGTAGGTTGGAGTACTTGTGATAATCTTTACATTTTCGTCTGTCTTGGATCCTCGAAAAAGAGCTGGTAACTGTTTATTTATCTTGGTACAAAATGGAAAATATAAACTCAAGTATTTTGATGAACTTTGGATAAACACAACAGAGCATAGTTTGGCTGTTGAAGAGTGTTCTTTGTGTTGGATAAATAAAATAGATCCTTTCAGCCATTTTTCTACATTTCTTTTTTTTTTCATTCTTCTTGGAAACCTTTGATGTGTGAAAAGTTACCCTAAGGTATAAGAGGCAAGGATCCAAAGGCTCTTTGGGTCAGTATAGCACTTTATCATAAGAAAATATCATTACTGACATTTTAAAAAGATCAAGTATAATAGTCTGATAGTAGTAAGTAGAAACCTTTTTTCCAAGTTCCATTTAAAAACTACCTCCTGTAAGCCAGTATAAAATTTATTTTTTACGTGGAACATCTTGATTCACGTGTTCCAATACAGAATTTCATTGCTCCTGTGTTCTGTCTGTAGGCCTCTGTTTTTATACATTTGCCATGTGCACCTTTTCACAGATCAGAAACGCTGTACATAAGTTCCTTCTACTGTTTGCATAACGAGTGATGAAAATAGAGAGTGAATAAAAAAGTATAATCAAGAACCTGTTTCTTAACCATATTGCATGTTATTGTATCCACTTTTATTACACCACTGATGTGGAGAGACAGGAGGAGATAAAAGTTTGTCTCTCATTGAAAGGAAGTTATGCTTTCTAGAAAAGGAAGATGTGATTCTCTAGTCAATTCAACTGTACAACTCTGACAGAAATAATTTCTTTTTTAAAAATTATAAAATAAAAACCACAAGGAAATGCCATGTTAAAAGCACCTAAAGCATTGCACATGAATTTTCGCATTTCTTAAACATTATGTACAGAGCCTCAAAATAACTGGTTTGTTGTCCTGCACGGATGCTGCCATTAAAGACAGGGCTTCCCATGTCAAAGAGAGGGCAGCTGCAGAAACCTGGATAACACCTGCAGTGAAAGGTGAGGCTTAGATTCCTTTCGGGTATTTGAATAGATGAACAGGACACTAAACTTGGAGACTCATAGATGCACATGAGTTCACCACTATTATACCCTAAGTTCAGCAGAAACTTGTGGATACAAGCTCTTCAGAGCTCCCATTTTGGAAATTTCCCCTTGATTGACAAATAGGATTGGATTTAACATTAGCATTGCTTCTTAATATCATCAAGCTAACACTGAAGTAGGATTTCTGAACAAATTAATTAGTATTCAGAATATTTGCAGTACTCACTTTAAATGTTTCTTTCCTTCAAGCACATGGTTAAGCACTTTAATATGATTCAGTGTAATATGACTAACAGAATTCATTAACATTGTATTTAATTATTTGGCTGTGAAATCTTAGTTTCCCCATCTAATTGTAAACACTCAAAATACAGATTGCGGTGACTGCCTGCCACTCTTCTCATAGGAGAGGCTGGAAAAGGATTGGACAGGCAACAAAAGGAAGGAGTCTTCCTTTTCTAAAGAAAAAATTGCAGGAAGAGGTCAATGAGAACTCACACAGCCAACTTGTGTGGAGAGACCAAGAAGAGAGACTAGCAGGGGACAGGACTGAATTGCATCTTCCACGATACTATGAAAAATCAGAGTGCAAAGTTCATATTAATATCAACATCAGCAAGACACTTCTGATTACCCAGGGTGATGACTCAAAGTAGTAGTCAGAAGAAAGTGATGTAGCAGCTCCAGAAGGCTGACAGCTAAACCCAGGTAATACAGCCAAACCAACACACCACCTCCCCTATTTGTGTTAACTGGTGTAGTTGTCCATGTAAATATCACCTAACTCATGGGATCAGTGCCCTGAAGCTACATATATATTTTTTTTCTCAAGTGGTGTTCTTTAGCATTATAGTCCTTGGATTTCTTGCGGCTCTGTTTCCATTTTAACCATTTACTCCTGCTCCAACGCCATCAACAGCGGTTGTTTTTGACAGTCTTAGCAAGTGTGCCGCAAGTCTGCAGCTAGTCATGGTAAATAGCTTTGCATGAGTAGGATGGATTTGCATATGCTAATGTGACATCTGGCCATTGTGCAATTTCTTATTTCTGTAACCCTTGAGTAGAATATCTTCCTAGAAGATAAGTTAGCAATAATCACCATTCAAGCTTTCAACTCATGTCTTTTTTACTACAGATGTCAATCTTAATCAAAAGATCTGTTAAACATAGGTCTGATGGCAGACCAAAGAAAACTGCTTAAAGTACTGATGCTCCATGTTCAATCAGAAACAGCTTATTTGCTTTCATATAGTCAAAATTTTGAAAGGAAGAATCAGAATTTAACCAAACTTGGATGTTGCAAGTTTTATCTTTCCCAAGGTGAGAGTTAATTTAGACACAGGAAAACATATAACACCAATACTCAGACAAAAAATCTGCGCTGTGGTTAGCAGTGGTGTTATAAAGACAAATGAAATTTATATGGGAGTTTAACAAAGGTCAAAATGTAGCCGGTAGGGAAAAAAAGTATGACTTTTTAGGTAGAGTCAATACTGATCTTGTATTTTACAAATATCTTCTTTTGCCAACTACATTTAGGCCTTTCGATCCTAATTTCAGTAGAATTTTAGACTTGAGCAAAAGAAAGAATACTCTAAGTAAAGGAACATCATTAGTTCAAACCTTTGAAGCTCAGAAAGTATAATCTCAAGGGCAATTAAGCACTGAACAGATCTTCCTTATCCGAGAAGATTATTTCAGTTTGATTCCAGAAATTTCCATGACAGACATAAGATTACTCTAAAGGATACTGTCTGATCATATTTGGCCCAAAAATATTATTTTAATAGAAATGAGCTTTAAAAATCCTAAAATCACCAACATGTTTACAATGATTTTTCACTAACAGAGCAATTCTGTGAACAAGCATGTATTCTCCTACATTCTCTGTACTCCAAAACAAAAGTGCCAACAGCAGTATCTATTATAATGGTATGTAGGCAGAAAAAAGAACTGACACATATATATAGAGATATAGATAGATGATATAGATAAAGATAGATATAGATATAGATAGATATAGATATAGATAGATATAGATATCGATAGTTGTCTTCTGGGAGAGAAAGTCACTTAAGAACAAGTCTTGGCTTGCTCAGAGCTCAGATCACTTATACAGAGATTTTTGTTTATCCAGGAATAAGGAACACATTTCTCAATTTGAGCCATAGTCTTTCCAAAATAAACCAGACTGAGTTGTCTACAAACAATTTCTGCTTCCACTATTGACCAAAAAAGAAAAAAAAAAACAAAAACAAAAAAACCAAACAAAAAAAAACCCCAAAAAACCAAAAAAAACCCCAAAAAACAAAAACTAAAAAAAAAACAACCCAAAAAGAAAAGTCACACTGTTTGTGCTTAAAATTCTACGTGTAGGTAGAAGAAATTTGATTGGAGCTGCAGGTACCTAAGCTATAACCAGCATCAGAAGTCTTCTACTCCAACAGTAAACATCCAGATTCTTGTTATCATCCAGCAGTAGGTGTGGAATTGACAATAGGTGTAGGAACAGTAAGTACTACAATTCTAGTCAGGATTTACTAATACTTTAGTGAACCTAGATATGATGACACCTCCTCAAAAGCAGAAGACCTACATCCTTCAGAGTTTGTAGTATGATACAGCTTGAAATCACATCATGTGTCATCAAGCAGTTCTAGTAATCTTGCCTTGAGGAATTTTGAGTAAAATCTTTGTCGATACATCCTACTCAATCTGTCCTAATATGTATGCAGAGAGCAGTAATGATGAGTTCCAATGAGAACAACCCATAAATCCAGCACAGCAATCAAGGAGTTCTGCTAGATAGGGCAGGCTTGATATCAGGTCATTTGGCCTGTTTCAGTTTTTTGAAATGAGACAAGTACTGTTTCATTGAGGATAAAATCATGGAACTGTCCAGGCTGAAAAGCAGCTTGGATGATAATCTGGTCCAAACTTCAATGGGAAAGGAGCCTGGATGAGATCATTGAGCACCCTGTCCATCTGCATCTTGAAAACCTCCAGTGACATGCCCCTGAGAAAGCTGTTCCAGTAAGAGTTATTCTCACCACATGAAATTTCTGTCTTATATTGAGATGGTACCTTTCCAGCAGAACTACCCACAGCCTCTTGTCTTCTGCATGTGAGTGTTTGTGAAATGAGAGTCTCCAGCATCTTTGTAGACACCCTTTAAGTACTAGAGTTCTGTTACTTTTCCAAGGTGAGAGACCTAAGCCCTATACCAGGAGGATCATGTCTGCTAACAATTCCCATATGGATGTAGCCCAGGTAGCCCAGGAACACATTTGCCTGCCATGCTGTTGGCAACAGTTTTGGTTTTGGCCAAGGACAGAGTTAATTTTTTTGTGGTAACAGTGAGGGAGCCAAGCCTAGAGTATTGTGAGTGTGTCTAGGCTGTTACTCTGTACCACTTCCATCATCACTCAGGGGTGAAAGGAAGTAAGGGATTTTGGAGAAAGCGTGTTCCAGACTCGGTCAGATTGTCAACCCACTCTATCACTTGTCAGGGAAGAAGAATAATTCCAAGTGGGGTCCTGAATAGCAATTTTGAACAAATTAAACAAGATTGTTCATACAGTAGACCTTGGGCCAATCGGGCCAAGATCTACACTGCTGCATTCTCCAAGACAATTGTCTTTTGTGGAGCCTCTGACAAAAAGTACCTGAGGAGTCTCAAGGACAACCTCTGGCATCCTGGAGCCAGGGATACAAAGGATCTGATGCCTGTTACACCCCAACTGAAAAAGAGATCCTGGCAGTTTATGAAGCTGCCTCAGAAGTGATTGGCACCAAAGCACAGCTCCTCCTGGCACCCTGACTGCCAGTGTTGGGCTGGATGTTCAAAGGAAAAGTCCCTTCCATACATCATGCCACTGATGCTATATAGAATAAGTGGATCCCTCTGATCCCACAGCAAGCTCAAACAGGAAAACCCAATTGCCCATGGGTCTTGGCGACCACGATAACCTGGCCTGAAGCTATAAATTTTGGACTGTCATCACCATAGCAGGAGGAAAAGGTGACATGTGCTGCCGAGGCTCCACTATGTAATCAGCTACCAGAAAATGAAATGCATTATGATCTCTTCACTGACGGTTCCTGCTGTATGATTGGGCTACACTGAAAGCAGAAAGCAGCTGTACAGAGTTCTACATGGTGAGTCACAGAAGCTATGGAGGGGCAAGGTAGATCAAGTCAGGCTGCAGAGCTGAAGGCCATCCAGCTGGCTTTAGATATCGCTGAATGAGAGAAGTGGCTGGTGCTCTACCTCTACACTGACTCGTGGATGACAGTAAATGCACTGTGAGGGTGGCTGGACCAATGGAAAAAGGCCTTAATTGGCAGCACAGAGGTAAACCCTTCTGGGATGCTGAATTGTGACGAGACATCACTGCCTGGGTAGAAAAGTTGGATGTAAAAGTATGTCATGTAGATGAACATGCACCCAGGATTCGGGGTACTGAGGAGCACCACAATAGTAGACATGTAGATTGGGCTGCCTCAGGTGGATCTGAACTTACAACATAAGGGTGAATTATTTCTAGTCAGTGGGCCCATGATTCCTCAGGTCATCAGGGAAAAGATGCGACATAAAGATGGCCTTGTGATAGAGTGGACTTAACGATGGATGCTATTTCCCGGGTGATCCATAACTGTGAAATATTTACTGCAATCAAGCAGGCCAAATGAGTAAAGATTCAATCAGCCTGGCAGATTGATTATATCACATACCTGCAAATCCACCAAGGAAAGCACTATGTGCCGACAGTGCTTTAAAGAGCCACTGGATGGCTGGAGATATACTCTGTGCCTCACACCACTGCCCAGAACACCATCTTGGGCCTTGAAAAGCAAGTGCTGTGGTGATGTGGCATGCTAAAATAGTTGACTTGGACAGCAGGACTCGTTTCCAAAATAGCCTCATAGACCCCATGGCCAGAGAGCATGGTATTGAGTGGGTATCATATTCCCTGTCATGCACCAGCCTCTGAAAAATTAAACAGTACAATGGACTGTTAAAAGTCACATTGAAAGCAAACGGTGGGAGGACCTTCAAACACTGAGAGCTACATTTAGCAAAGGCCACCTTCTTAGTTAATGTTAACTCTCCCAGTGGAGCTGGTCCTGCCCAATCAAAACTTCCACATACTGTAGAAGGGGATAAAGTTGCTGTGGTGTGTACTAGGAATGTGTTAGGGGAGAGAGTTTGGATTAGTCCTGTCTCAAGCAAAGGCAGACCCCTCTGTGGGATTGTTCTTGCTCAATAGCTGAGTGCACGTGGTGAGTAATGCAGACGGATGGGGAAACACGATGTGTTCTGAAGGGAATTTTAGTTTTAGGTGAGAGCAGCCCCTAATGTTTTGTTGTATAATACCAGTAGCTGAATGACCCTGCCACTGTACACTGTGTGCCATAATTACCATGGACAGTGAGTATGGACTGCTCCACATACGCCAGTCATGAGCTTGTGATGCAGCTTGCAACCACCGGACAGCACACCAGCCCTCCTGCCCTGGAAGACATCTAGAAGGGATAGAACTCACAGTCTATCACTCAATGAACGTGACAGACATCTTGGAGGGGCCGCCACTGACAGCGGAAAAAATACCTGTTCTTGGATATATATGTATATAGTGGGAAGGTGTAAGAGCTGAGCATCAGGCAGCGCTTATAGAATAAGCGAGGATAATGTCCTACTTTAGGCCAAGAACAGGGTTAATTTTTCAAAGTAACCATGACAGGGGGAGACTGGAGCCATGTGGGTGTGTCTAACTTGTTATACTAAATAACTCGCATCATCACTGTGGGGCAGAGGTAAAGGATTATTACTTCTGAGAAGGAGGGGTGTAGCTTCCAGTGGAACAAAAGCATGGGTGCAGAGCATCTGCCTGACACTTTGTTCATTTGTGTCAGGGTTCCATACTGTTGGATTGGTTGGCTGGTGAGCAGGTTTTTTCTAATTTTTTTTTGTTGTCAATATATTGACTTGACAATTTCAAGAAATTTATAAAGATAACATAATTTTTGGATTTGCCTATTTGGACGCATAAATTTTGCCTGTAACCTTCAATTTTCATTCTGACTCAAGGAACCAACATGGGAAGCAGAGGAGAACTCTCAGAAGGGGGAATTTGGAATGGCTAAAATACATCCCAATTTCTGAAAATGTAGAAATACTTTTCCATTATATTGTGTGCAATTATTGTAGTTCGGTTCCAGAGCCGTAATTAGACTGTATCCATACAGCAGCTTCTAAACTTCTTTTCAGATGTAATTCTCAGTTGATCTCAATATAATTTATCTTTACATTATACATACTTCTTTTGATGCATAGCATATTTTTAGCCAAAATATGCTAAAAATTTAATCTAAGGTGTGTAAAAGACAAAACATTTAAGTATATTTCTAAAATATAGTAAATTCACAGTACAAATGATGCACTTATCAATTGTAATATATTATGTTTTCTGTCTCATTTCAGAAGGTATTATGGTAATAATTTTGGATTTTAGCCAAGTGCTCAGCAGAGGATTTTAAACATCCTCTGAATAGACACATTTAATAGCTTTTAACCGTACAGAGCACTGCTCTTATCAGTCAGTAGCAGGAAAATGATTAATACACTCTGGGTAAACTTACACTTGGTCTTCTTTTGGTGGAGAAGGAGGCATCACTAAGGGCGGAAATCTCTAATTATATAAGAGGATATAAAAGACAGCAACTCACAGACATCAGATGCATATTCTGTAGGTCTACACAACAGATGGTGGTGTCTGGCAGTGTCTTTTCTTTTAAACAGAAAAATATTGTTATAAAAATATTCAGAATACATTTTTAGTTACTTAACCAAATGTGTGGATGTATAACTGGGAAATGAAAGCCATGATGTGGTGCAGGCAAGAGAAAAATTTTATCTGAAATCTCATTATTTAAGGCTCTTCCACTCTCATGCTGCTTTCAGCTCTAAGACACACTGGTGTGTTCATGTCCTTGGTACTATCTATCAAAATACATTCCAAACTCGTACATTTTTTGATATATTTAATTTGTACTGTAGTGTATTGGGATATCCTGCATACCATGTTTTCACCCCTTTCCAATCCATTTTTTGTTGAAAAGAATCACTATTATCAGCCACAAAGAGAATTCTCTCTTGCAACCAATGTCCTCTGAAGGGAGAATCCTCTGCAGACCTACACTTTGAGTGACAATTCTTATGCGTGCCTCATTATGAGTGGGTTGAATTAACATATATTCTGCCAAGTTGAGGAAAATAGCTGTGGCTAATAAATGAAAATGCAGGAAATAGTCTGTAAATCTGACTGTGATGAATTTCATCAAGATCACCCAGTACTTCAAGGAGTGAGTCAGGTGAAAATATTACAATTAGGTTCAAATTTAAGTAAATCCAACACATCTGGGCTGCTTTTTTGTTGGAACAGGCATTTCAACTCCTCTCCAAAGAGATCAGCTCTTTTCCCTCCACTACTATCACATAGCATTAGAATGCGTTGCAGTGGAAGTAGTCACTCTGGCTCCTGAGCCATAAATACAGAACACTATATGTGGTCAGATACCCCAAACCTTCAGGCAGACTTAATTGAATGAACATTTTCTGCTGAACTGCTTTTCTTAGTATGAAAATTCCTTATTTTTTGCAAAATTGAATGTGACTACCTAATCCTCTTCCTAAACAAAAGCTAGAGGAAGATGGCAGTCATACCATGAGAAGGACATTATAGGAGAAGTGAAAATATTTACTCTAGCCTTTCTAATGTTTTGTGCACATGTTCCCACACTGTACATCACTAATATTTAAACCTGATCATTAAAAAACAGTATCTTGTGTTTTAAGCAATTGGGAAATTTTCTGAAGGAAAGATGTTACGCAGAATGATGTTAGCCTACTCAACTCCTGTTTTTGCTGGAATGTCTTGCTGGGGAAAATTAATATTCAGTTAAGATAACAGGTGAGACAGAATCACTGTTTTCCAAAAGGAAATAATACAATCAACGAAATAATTCATAAAGCTGGGCAAAGCATTTGGAGAATATTGCCCCTCTTGATAACTCCAGTTAGACAATGGCATCTTGTGAAGAATCTTCCATCTATCAAGATGGGAAGAGATGTCAATATGTTAGTGTCTTTATTTCAAAGACACGAAACTGCAGACAAATGAAAACACAAATTATGATTCTGATATTAAGAGGTCTGAAATTACCTACTGTAAAAAAAGTTGGGGTTGAACAATGACACCCTTTTGTTATAACTGCATTTACTGAGAGATGCCTCTGCCCAAATTACGGTATGAACAAGACCATATGCCAAATCAGTAGTATAGATTCTATTCAATGGTAAATTGAGGTAGAGAGATACAAAGAAACAGGAAAGAGGGGGAAGTGAGAGAGAATGAGAGAGAGATAGATTAAATAGAAAGATATCACTGCCTCTGTCCCTTTAGTCCTTCTTCTTCTGGTCTTCTCAGTTGCCGTGGTCCTGGAGTTGCTCTTCTGGAGGTACCACCTTTATATAGTCCAAATTCTGGGTAATCAATTATGGGGTTGGAGGAGTAGATACCATTTCCACGATTTGGGATGCGTATAATGTCTGTAAGCAATTGCTTCTTTTCCCACCTTTTGCTGCAGTTCTCACTCTGGATGCACTAATCAGGTTGCTACTCAGATCTGCCTCCCCAGGCCTGGAATTAGCGCTTTCCTGTTGGAAATTCCTCCCTTCTTATCTCACGTTCCTGCTGTGGTGGTTTGTCTCACGGCATGTTCCTACTGTGGCCTTGACAGTATTTTGAGACAGGCAACTACATTTTTTTAGTTCTTACAGCTTCCAAAAAACCTCAATACAAAAAGACATACAGCAAAACACCATAATCAAACCTCTTTGTTTACTACAGAGATTCTACATACACTTAAAAGAGAGCCATATGCCATGTAGCTTCAGATGAAACCTTGGGAACAGTTTCCAAATATGCTCCCACATCAGACATGCCCGACCATACACCTGTCCATCCTTTAAAAGAAGAGGACTTCTGGTATAAGTATGGGTTCTGGTCATGCTGCAGCTATATCATAAAGTTTGAGATGCTCTCTTGAGTAGAAAAGTCTTAAACTATATGGACATTCATTAATTGATACCAATGAACATCCTGGGCCCAGAAAAAAAGCCCATCTAGAACTACCTCAGTGAGGAAACACCACTTAATAACTATTCTCTCTTCTGGAAAAAAAGAAACCCACAACCAAAACTTAGTGATAATACTTTTGGCATATTCATTGCCCCTTTTTCTTTTTTTTTTGAACAAAATACACATTTTTTTAAAATTGACTTTTTAAAACAGTGCTTGTAAAAATAAACTAATTTGCAGCATAGCAGGTAGAGTTTGTAACCTCAATAAAACCAATGTACATTTCCTATACTGAAGAATGACAAGTGATCTGTAGATTCAAGCTATTCCTAGTACTTTTCACCAGCAGAGAAGAACCAAAGTAAGAGTTCTATAAAAACAGTTTACCTAGTTTGCAATTCACAAGCCTTAGATCAGAGTTAGTTCAAGCTAAACACATTAACGTTCCTAAAAATGGATCTTTTCTCCTAATGCACTTGATCAAATGCGCAGAGCTTTGATCAGAGAACACCTTAAAGGTGCCTTCATATTTCAACGGGTTACTTTTATATCCAAGGAATGGGTACTGACACTTCAGAATGAAACCATGAAAGCCTTTGCAATGTTTTAATTTTAAAAAATAGTTCAAAAGAGGAAAAAACAATACTTTTGCATCTCATACTCAACAACAAAGATGGTATATGATAGTTCAATAACTCTTTCAGGTCAGAGGTGTATTGAGAAAAACATCAGGGATGATTCTGTCTAGATTTATAAGTAAGCTAAACGACAAATACTGCACTTTAATCTTCTTTTGATGCATACAGTTGACAGGAGCTACAAAGGTACAATATAAAGCTTTTGAGTATTTCCCCATATATTTTGTACAAGATGGAGGAACACATCTTCTTCTATAAAATATTACTTACATTTGTGAATTATGTATGCGGGGTTATACAAGTGAATAAGTTTTCCTAAAACACACCAGAGCTGAAACTCAAAGAGAATGTACAGCTCAGAGGAAGAAAATCAATTAGACCAGTACACTAATGATATAAAAATGATACTTCTTTCTCACTGGGGCTGATTTTAATTTGTCCTGATGTAACTCCATAAATTTAATTAAACGCTTCGAAATTATGTTATTTAAACAAGTACCATATTCTGATATATTCATTTCTACATTAATTGACTTTTTAAATGGCTGGTTTATTTACTTTGGTGCATTCTAGTATTTAAAGGAGTTAAAGAAAAACTGCTTTGAAAGCTGTGCAGGTTCAAATAAATTAGAAAGCAATTCATAAATTACATTCATTTACACAGAGTTGGACTTACCACTCTGTCTTTATATAGCAACAATCCTACAGAAATAATTTTTCATTATTTCAGAGAAATCATATTACAGATGACCCAAGCCATTTATTTGGTTTTTTTTTACTAGTAACAGGCTGGCAGTGGATGAGCCACTGGCTCACAGGTGGGGAACAAAAGCTTATAGTAAATAGAGTTACATCAGGCTGGTGACTCGTCACTAGTGGGGTTCCACAGGGCTCCATCTTAGGCCCGGTGCTTTTCAACGTCTTCATGAATGACTTGGTTGTAGGACTTGAAGAAATTCAAAATTTGCAGATGATCCTAAATTGGGAGGCATTTTTGAGTCTCGCAAAGGCAAGGAGGCCTTGCAAGAGCACCTCGACAGATGAGAGGACTGGGCCAACCAACTCATTGAAGTTCAACAAGGGAAAGTGCCAGATTCTGCACCTGCAATGGGGCAACCCTGGACAGTCTGGGGAATGAGAGGCTGGAAAGCAGCACCATGCAAAGGGACTTGGTGGTCCTGGTCGGAGGAAAGTTGAATATAAATCAGCAGTGCCCTGGGAGCCAGGAGGGCCAAGCGTGTCCTGGGGGGCATCAGGCCCAGCATGGCCAGCTGGGCAAGGGAGGGGATTGTCCTGCTCTGCTCTGCAATCGGGTGGCCTCACCAAAAGTGCTGGGGCGGTTTTGGGCACGGCAATATAAGAAAGAGGTATCAAGCTATTAGAGAGTGTCTAAGGAAGGGCCATAAGGATGGTGAAGGGCCTTGAGGGGAATGTATACAAGGAGCAGCTGAGGTCACTATGCCTGTTCAGCCTCAAGAAGACTAAAGGGAGACCTCATCGCAGCCTGGGACTTCCTTGAGAGGGGAAGAGAAGGGGCAGACACTGATCTCTTCTTGTGGTGACCAGAAGCTGTGGGAATGGCCTGAAGTTGTGTCAGGGAAGGCTTAGGTTGGATATCAGGAAAAGGTTCTTCACCCAGAGGGTGTTTGGGTGCTGGAACAGGGTTCCCAGGGAAATGGTCACAGCACCAAGCCTGACAGAGCTCAAGAACCATTTGGACAACACTCTCAGGCACATCTTGTGATTCTTGGGGTGTACAATACAGGGCCAGGAGTTGGACTCTGAGGTCCTTTTGAGTATGTTCCAACTCAGGAAAAATTATGATTCCATGACAGTCTTTTCAACACAAGAAAGCTTTTGTTTTTCTTGTTTTTACTCTTGTCAATGTATTCTTTATCCAAGAATTGCTGGACTGTGTTTTACTTGTTGTAACTTAATCAGGAGCACATAGATTTGCACTAAAGTCACTAAACCCTAATTAATATCATCTTATCAAAGGGAATTAATTCTAGGATAAATTTGGTAAGTCTGTAATGTCTCATGCTGTACAACTACATGAAAATGAACTTCATGAGATCAGCTGTATCTGTCTTTTCATGAGATCAAGTCCATAAAATACTACTTTGAAACCTCCACAGGAGGAGTCGCACATATTCATGTTCAGTATTTTTGTAAACTCACCGCAGAATAGAAATAATAATCAAATGGTGATTTTATTTGATGCTTTGAGAAAGAAAGACTCAGAAAAAAAAAGAAAATTGTTGAGTTTAGGAGAAAATCACCACTGATTCTCCATAAGGCTGTCACAGTGTCAGTCTTTTGTGAGTGTAGCGAGAAAGACAAAAAGAGGTGCAGGGTCTGTTGAGAGAAAAATGATCAATAATGTCTAAGGACAACTTGGTAACAAACATAAATAGCTAACTGTGAATAAATCCTGATTTTCATGAAAACCACATAGTGGATTATTTTCTCAATTTTGAGGGTATTTTCTTAAGAAAAATACAACATTTTATCTGTATGAAGAACCAATTTGACAAATTTGACCATATTAGAGCTAAGTTAGCAGCTCGAATAGATGAATGTTGTGTACGACTTTGTTATTTCAATATGAGCCTTCAATGAAAAAGATACATTCTCCAGAAGGAATAGTAAATTTTCCAAATAGAAAGGTTTTGGGTTCTTTTGAGATATTTTGTCTTTTTTTTTTTTCTGTCTTTCTTTTCTTTTTTTTTAGTTTTTTTTTTTAATGCTCATGGTTTGGTTTTTATTTCAAGGAAAAAAGCTATTTCTCGTGTTTTAATGGCTGACAAGATAAAAATCATTGTAGCATTATTCTGTAAACTTTAGAATAATGAAAAATGAACAAAAATCTAAACTGCAACTTGAATCTCCATATACAAAAATTTTAAACTATGGATATATAAAAATTTAAATATTTAGATTTTCTTAGATCTGCTTTGATTTTCTCCTACAATAATTCCAATTAATTTAAAATCTGAGCAAGAACAAAACTCAGGAAGGCATCTGGTCACCTCTCTGTACTTCTTGGTTTGAAGTATGCATGCTACATGCTTATTTAAATAGTAGTAATTGCCTAATGAGCCAAATATGTTTTACCAAATGAGGCAGAATATCAAACATCCAGCCAATATTCCTTTATGTTTCAGCCAAATATAATACAGTAGCAAGATATGATAGTGTATCCTATGACACTTTCTGTAAGCATCAGGTCCGCTGAAATTTATATAAGCAGAGGTCTTTTTAAAACATTAGAAAACTGAATTTCAGGAGGACTGCTACATTAATACTCAAAACATAATTCTCAGCTTTTTACAGTTTCATACTCTAACTATTGTTCCTATTTTCTGGTCGTCCTTCAGGAATTCTTGCTTTATAAAATGCTATCGTGAAGGGCTGAAGGATTTTTTTTCCTTCCACTTGTATACTGTCAAGGGATGCTGTTTGAAGACCTCACTTTCACCATCAAGAGCTAGGGAGGCAGACCTGATGGCCTTGTGGGATTTAATTAGAGTTCACCAAGTTAGAATCTCCAAGCTCTCAAAGTCCTAATTTAAATATAAGTTCACTCCCTGTTCAACTGTTCCTTAGGTCCTTATTAAAATTTCAAGTTATTAAAGAGAATATTCGAAGGGGCTCGTTTTTCCTTTTTTTTTTTTTTTTTGCAACAGATATAAACTAAACTATAAGTGTGCCACAGTCAAAGCCCTCCTATGTTAAAACCCTTGCCAACTGCTTGTGATAAAACAACCTCAAAAAGAACAGAATCAATGGAAATACATTTAGACTGTCAGGTGTCCAAACAGAAGGAGACAGAGAGACACCTGCATGACCAAAGTGAAGGTGGTGCTGAATCACAGACACATTTTAAAGGCACCATTTTTTGGGTAGCTGACCCCATGTAGTCTTGTGATAATAACAAGTATTATTCCTCTTGCTTGGTGTGATCAGTGTAGTATCTGATTTGTTAAAATGTCATGGAAAAAGCTAGTTTTACACCGATGACACATCAGATCTTTTTACAACAAACTTTCTTGTCAATCAAAGTGTTACAACATATGGCTGTGGGGAAAGAAATATATATCTATATAATATATATAATACTACACATATTTTATATATATATAGGTATGTATGTCTATATATAAAGGTTTATGGGTGAAAATGTAGTTACATAGCAATTTTTTAAAAATACAAAACATGCTTCATTTTTCTTACACTGAAATGCTGGCAGCAGCATTCACACCCCAAGATTCTGCAGACAAGTTATATTAAAAATATCAGGGAACAAAGTGAGGAGAGAGCGCCAGCCATGCCTATAGTAAGGAAATTGAACAGAAATGAGAGGACATAGTACAAGGAAACAAACAAACAAATATTCATTGGCTGCAGAAATCATTCATGAGGAGACCGCAGGGGCAGGAATTGTCAGCATTATATCCATTTTATGTGTTTTATCCTGCCCATGATTGAAAGAGCTGTAATGATTCTTAGAATGATACTTAAGGTCACAAACTTTCCTACTCTGTTTTATGGTTTCCATGCACTTGATTTCAAGGTTTTATGGCTCACAGTGATACCAGAAAGATAGGTGAAGAAGTTCCTTCTTGATCAGGGCCGTCTCTCTTTTACCTGATTTACTTTGACGCTGCTATTGTCCATCTCACGGATGCTATATATCAGTTTTTAGGTGGATGGATTTAGGATTAAATTAAAATTACCTGGAAGAGGATTAATTAACCCAAAGTGATTCTTAGGTACTTCTAGGACATTTGCTATCAATTCTGTATTAAAAAAATACAATCATAAATTTCATGTTTACATGTTGGTTGGATTAATCATCTACTCCCAGAAATTTATGTAAAACTTAAAATGTAAATGTAAAGGGAAAAATTATCCTTCCTGGAGATTTTCTGATTCCAGCATAGATTTAATTGGGAGAGTTTTATGATGTCCACAAATCATTAAATTTTGCTTTTATTAGGAATAAATCTAAGCATTGTAGTTCAGATTTGAAGAAAGTTTGAGATTCCCCACTTCCAAGTTTTGAGAAGCTCTTTGGATAGGAAACAGCATCCAGGATTCAGGTTTGCCTGACTGTTTACTCAGAAATCCAGGTTGCTTAGAGCCGTGTTTGATTCTGCTTATTATTTAAATGGAATAGCACTGAGGGTCGATTTGACTGCTTGGTGGAATTTCAGTTAGACACCTCTGACAAAGCAGACAACAAGGCGCTAAATTCAAATTTTTTGAAAATCTCCATCTAAAACAAAGCTCTCTAGCCTATGAGTATCACATTAAAGGAACACAAAACATTTATTTCACTATATGGGCCAAATTGAAGTCATCTTCACGACCCTTGGCCAGCGAAAGACACAGAATCACTCTAGGACAAGTCATGCTGCCCATAGAAGTTCTGTGCTGGCAGAAATCAATTCAGGGAAATATCTGTTAAGTCATCACTTTATTTTGAATTATAATGGCTGG
The DNA here is from genome assembly GCA_013398955.1 of Callaeas wilsoni. NCBI lineage: Eukaryota > Metazoa > Chordata > Aves > Passeriformes > Callaeidae > Callaeas > Callaeas wilsoni. The sequence continues at coordinate 126,716 of VWPU01017548.1, forward strand.
TAGATAATTTCTAATAGTGTCAGGAAAAATATGGTAGTGAAACTCTACACCTGTTCATGGTCATACCAAACAGGAACATATGAATACAAGCATATGCATATAAAATTCTAGGGTTACACATTTTAAATAAAAAAATTCTGATAATCTGCTTACCCATTGTAGTGTGTTCTATGACAAATATAATTACATATCAAACCCATTCGGTGCTGGCTGTGATACCACATTAAACGTAAACTGTTTTCAATGGTAGTAGAGGTGCTTTAGAAATTTAAAGTGAAAGAAACAGATAACAATTCTATTCTTGTTATTAGAGAGGTGGCAAAAATCCCTTACGTATGAAGTCAAGACATAAGAATGAATAATGATGAGACAAGTAATGTAGAGGAGAGAAAACAAAAGTTTCCTCAGTAATTTTCTTGAATGTTAGGAAAAAAAGAAAGCAACAAAATCCTTTGTATATACATTTTATCAAGGCAGTTATTACTACATTCCTCAGGTCCTATTATCTTATACCTTTGCTAGACGTCTTTTGTCTACATAGGGTCACCAGTGAGGAAGTATATGAGGTAAAATCAAAGAGCAGTTCTGCTGAAGGCAGTAGGATATAAAAAATAGACAGAAATAAGAATATTAGTATCTTACTTAATAACCTGGATGTTGATTAAGAGAAGAATTGAGACACAGATGCTTTATTGAAATACTCTGAGGAGAAAGAAACAAAATTATTGTATTAAAAATTACCATCTTTGTGTCAAGGTCTTTGTAATTTGTAGCTTTTATGATTAGGTCCATAGAAAATTATGCATAAAATCTACTTATTTCTTCAAAGATACTTCTGTAACGATGTTGAGGATCCAGAGAATTCTCAGTACTTTCATTATTATTTCTTTATTTTCTTTTCTCAAGCAAGGTAATAAGCAAAGTCCATGATGCACTGATTTCTAGAGCAGGCTGAATATGCCTTTGACCAGTACTTGGCATGTAAGAAACGTGTTGTGAAATGTGTGTCTGTTCCCTGCAACATGTTAAACTGCAAGTCAAAGGGGACTTCTTGTGACTCTTGCTCAGTGGATCAGTGGAAATTCAAATCAGAAAACAGTAGCTAAGCTGAGGTTACTTTGCCATAGGCATTGTTCCTTGCCTTACATTTCTTTGAAACTGCATGCAAATTACTGAACTACAATATCCAATTCCTTTAAATGAGTTTATACTAATATCAACATGAAGTAGGAAATGTTTTTCCACTCTTGAGAAAACCTGTGACTTTTCAAAAATGTGCCCTGATAGAATGATAACTTTTCTTTCCCCAGAGGAACGACTCTTCTATTTTTCTCTCCTCACTGTTTAGGGTTTCTTTTATAACAAACATTAATCTGAAGAGGATGGTAAGTGGAAGATATAAAGGAAACTCCTAGAAGTTAATTTCAAAATAACTTTGATAAGTTCAGTGATATTCAACAGTTTTCCTATTAAATGTTTAATTTTAATAAATCCTGATGGAAACCTGCCTTGCTGGAATTTCTCCAAGTGGCTGTCATTGAGGAAGGATACTGCAGATAATGTCTGTAGTGGAGTAATAGCTTTAAAAAACGTAGGAAGAACAGCACTACCAGGGCATACAAGAAGATTAAGGATGGCGGGAGTGAGCACTGGCAGTTTGCTGTACGGTGGTCCTGTTTTGTTTTCCATGTCAAAGTCAATGCTGTGTCTTATGAGCACCAGAGCTCCAATGTTCCAAGAGAACAGTCATTCTGGATCAGATCAAGGATTGACCAAATGCATTATTTTCTGCCTGGCAGTTCCCAAATAACTTCCCTAAAGAGCAGATTAAAAATACAACAAACATCCTCAAACACTGCCCTGGTCTTCAATGGTTTGAGTATTAGAAACATCAGAAGTCAGTGCCAGTACTTTTTCAGAGATTTTTTCCTTCTACATAAATTTTAAAAATTTAAGAAGACATTTGTCTAACATAGCTTTGCAAACACTGCTACTGTGTCACAGGGTTTCTCATGCTTTTTACCATTGCACTGCTGTTCCATCCACAATAGTTTTCAACACTTTCACAGAAAAAAAGTGAAAAAGATGAGGTATCTGCTTGTACTTAGAAGGATTTGTCCTTCCCAATAGCCCAGGAGATGTTTGGTAAAGCCTCCCTGACTGGATGATCGTTGACAGTGTCATGCTGCCAGTAGTCTGGTTATTATACAAAATCCATCCTGTTATAGATCTCTGATAGTGCACTATTCCCAGAAGAATTTTCAAAAGTATATTTTTGCATGTAGAAACTGGCAAAATATTTTTGTGTATTTATAGATTGGTCATAGATAGATGTAAGGGGGAGACAGTCCACATTTTTAAAGGAAATTCCACCAATTTTTGCTTGCCAAGAGCAGAAGGAAGTTTTTCAATGATTTGTCATGTTACATTTGTAATGCTTTAAGTAGTATTTTTCTTTACACCTATGAGTTATCTTCTTCTGTGACAGACCAATGGTTGGCATTAGTGAAAGGGATATTGCTAAGGTACACAGCAAAGCATAAAAAAATTGAAACATTTTTCTGGTTCTAGAAGCTGTCACTGTCCAGAGCTTTTCTCCTGATTATCTATGCTAAACCCTTCTCAATTACATTATATTTCTCCTATTCAATCCCCTCTGTATGGTCAATTAAATAGTCTCCATTTTTAGTGAATATTCCCTTCAAATATTCACAGTTTTTATGAACCCTCCTGTTGTCGTCAGCCAAGCTATAAATATATATTCAGTACTTTATTTTTTTTTATCTTTTAATTCCTCCAAGCTCTTAGTCATGGTTAGGGTTCTTCTCTGAACTACTAATTTTCCATTATCTTAGGTGGTGAAGTATTTATAAACTTACAGTGATATCCGTGCGAGTTATTATCCCTGTTATATTGAGGGGAAATATAACTCCTGTGCCCTATTATGTTGCTTCTCCAAATATACCACTAAGGATCAGATTCGTTTTTCAGCCCTGTTGCATGTAAACACTTACTAAATCTGCTGTTTATGGAGTGCAGGTGTTGACATAAATGACCTTTTTCTGTTACAATCTATTTATTATTCCTTATATGATCAATTTTCCAAATTAATCCCTACCTATGGTATAATCTTTCGAGTCGGTGAGCCTGAAGCTTCACCCTTCGTATCTGCTTGTAGGCATTACTCTTGTGCCATGTCAGTATCACACAGGACCATGCACTTCTGGACATTTCAAGACATCTCCATTTTCATTTCTGATGGTGACTGTTCAAAATACATTCCTTCAATGGCTGAGCATTTGCTTAGATTCCTTATTACACTACAATTGGTGTTAATATGTTTTGGAAAGTAACTAAGTAACGTATTAAAAACTGAAAACTGCATTCCAACTTTAGCTGGTTGAAAGCGGTGTTCGAATTAACAATTCCCTGATTATTATTTCAAAACATCTGTTGCTCTCTAGTTTTGCTTTTTGTTTTGTTTTGTTAGATAACATTATTTCAGTTTGCAATGGTGAAGTTATGTCTTTCCCTGTTGACGAAGGAAACAAGACCCAATGAGTCAATCAAATAAAGTATTTATGGGGAAAAATATTTCCCTCTTTAATTCAAACTCTGCTAAGAAAAATTAACACAATTTATTTTATGGGGGGATATGAACTCAAAATAGAAATATAACGTATCTGAAAACATGGCACGTGCCTGCACTGCAGTAACACAAGTCATTATAACGGTATAGCTAGCAACCTGGATTGTCCTGAAAAGAGAAGGCTTAGATATCAAAACCAGCAGGCTTGTCTTATCTAAGTGGACCTTAGTTTCAATCTGCTGAAGAGTGCGCATTCCCTGTGAGTACACCACGAATATCACTCTAACTGGGTAAAATCTTTTGAAAATGATTTGTTGCATGATTTTGGACAACCAGTGTTGAACAAGGAAATTTTTAGTATGTACTGTTTGTGTCAAAGTGGAACAACACTAGGAGTTGATTAATTTACTCTTTGATCTTCCAGGGATATTTTTTCCCAAATGTTGTCTATGGTGGTTAAGATACAGTTGTCAGGTCTGTGCCCATCACTGTCTCAGGACAGAATCATTCCAAAGTTACACCTCTCTTTTTCAATGCAGCCAAGCATAGGATATTTCAGGTCAGTGAAGTTCATAATTTTTCTTCTCTCCTTTTTTTTGTTTTTCTTTCTCTCTAAGTCTAGAAAACTAAATTTAGTTATCAAAAAAAAAAAAAATTTTTTTTTTTATTTTTATGGAGAAAAAAAAAAAAAAGGCATCTTTTGCCAGTAGCAATATTTTCATACACTCTAATGGATTATTTTTGCTCTGCTTAGCAGGGGACCTTTTTCTCCACATGCAGCAACACGGTATATGGAAAGTTATAGTCGATGAATTGAGACTAGATGCCCATTTTGCACTTCTGCCGTTCACCCTTTGAAATCCACAGTCTTTGTTCTTTACATAATACTCCTGTGCTGCTGACCTTCCAAATGTTTCTTTAATTTCTGTTCCTTGCTGCACTGCAAGAGTTTTATGAGAGTGAACATAGAATTAGTAGTCTATTTCCATTAGTAATAAATCTGCTTTTGCCCTTGCAGGGGAACCTTTGCTTCAGTGTCTGTACTTTTGCAAAAATAATGAATTCATGCAAGAGGTTACCCAGATAAGAGCAAACCAGGGTTTAAAGTCTAACCTGGTACATCACTGCCTCAGGGCTAAATTCTGAGCCCATTTAAGCAGGAGATATGGGCCACAAAAGTGAAAACACTCCCAGCAGCTCCCAAGGCTGCTCCAATCACCAAATCACATGCAGAGGCTCATGATTCTTTAATTTAAGCGGGCTGTGAGTGTTCTGTTTTTAAAAGAACAAAAAGACCTTTTAATCTGTATTTTCTCTCTTTTCTTGATTGGTTTAATCCATTTAACTGAGTAATTTCTAAGATTCATGAGTTCTGGGATATTAGTGCTTTCATGATCATCTTCAGAAACAGATTACATTGTCTTATTTATTTGTTTATAATTTTTTTAATTTATCCTTTCTAATTATTCATATATTTTATTTAATATATTTATATATAATTAATATGTCTTTACTATCAATTAGCTGTTGATTTCTGCCTTAATGTCAACTGAGTTTGAGAAAATTCTACAACAATTTAAAAGTTCATATTCAGATTACAGTGTTAACATTACAGGAATTTCTCCTCGTTTTTTAAAAGAAAACAAAATGAGATAGTTATCTTGAGGTTCCAAAATAACATGTAAAAACTTTCTTTAAATTTGTGAAACATTCTTCAGAGGAGACAGAAAATGCAAGACAAGGCTTGAATATAGATTTAGCACACCTGGAAGTATAATAAAGCTAGTTAAATGGAAAAAAAACAAAACAAAACAAAACAAAAAACATCAACATGTACATATATTTGATAATATGACATTTGGACACATTTTTAACTGATGCGACAAGCTCCAAAAATGACCGTTGAATTTAAAAAAAAGAAAACCAGAAAAATGTTTTCTGTAAGAATGGTGTCTACATCATATAAAAAGATTTAGGGAAAATATATCCTACAACTAAATTGCAATATTTTTGTTCTATATTTAAATGTATGTATAAAAGCTCACTGGTTACCAATTTATCAAAAAGAAAGCAGCTTTTATATATATGTTGCTCTAAGCTTAAATACCAGGCTGCAGAATAAATGTAGAAAAGGGTAGCAGACAACTTGCTTCACTGAGCAGCTCACAAGAGTGATGGAATAGCATTAGAACCACTTTCCCAAGTAAAAGTTTATCTTATTAGTCACTTCCCATTTCAGTACGGCAGTAAATGGTGTGACCTGTTTGGAGGAACAACTGCTTTGAATAGATTAGCTTTTCATCTGAATTTGGCTGCTTAACAGTTAATATGAAGAAGCTTTCAATGCTGATCTGCTTATGAGTGAAACAATGAGGATTACAGGGTGTTAGGGAGGTTGGACGTAGCCTAAGGATATAATCTCTGGTAAGGTCAAGGCTGGATGGCTTGGGAAAAAGAGAGATGTAAGCACTGTAAAGATCTATTTTTCCAGCTCAATAAAACAGGCCAGAATATGGTTTTTTTGTTCATTCTTTAAGGTGAAGTGGATGGAAAAAAAAAAAGGGTTACCCTTTCTCCCTCTGCATTTAAAACGCAAAATGAGTAGAAAGACAACTCCTGTTCTTTTTGTATTTAGTCAGATCAGTAAACTGATAAGCATGAACAATATAAATGACATACAATGAAATTTTTATAAATATATCTCCATATGTGTTCTCATACAACTCTCAAAGCTGCTGACATCTGGATATTTCAGAGAAGGAGTTAGGAAAACATAGCGAAAAGAAGACGATTTTGAACACATAACTGTAATAAAAATTAATATATCACTTTTCCACATATAAAAAAAATGACCCTGCCACTCTGATTTACTAAATAAGGCTTACAGACTTTCCACAAGACCTTTGTTCTGTTCTGCTATAAAACAAGATTTGCTGTAACCTAGACAAACTTATTTTGTGGAAGAAGGAGATAGCATCACAGAACCAGCATTTCAGCAGTGTCTAACAGTCAGAAATGTCTCCCTTGTAGAATGGTCACGGCTGGTTTGAGTGGTAATCTCTATGCCCACTGAAATCTGAATTTCTTACTCTCAAAAGCAGATATATATATTGTAGTTTAGCAGGACTGCATGGATGGGAATACTACAGTTACACAACTTAGATGTGTCTAAAACTCAGAATAGGATTTTTTTTCTACATGAAAGTCAGCTTTCTGAATAACAGGGAGCAACTGAGGGTTGAAAAATGTCTTTTGCAGCAAAAGAAGGCAAAACAAATCTTTTCAACTTATGAACATGTCCCATTTTCCACATCTCATGTCAGAGTGGTACTCACCTGAATGTGACTCCTTTAAGTCATGGAGGGATAATAAAATGACAAAACATTTCAACTATCTTTAATTTGATATTTAATATTTTGATACTTAATTTGATATTTAATATTTTGAATATTTGAAACTCTTGACACATGAAAATACTTGCACTTTAATATTGGATTCCTTTTAAAAGAAATACCCTTCTTGTAATAATTAATTAAATAATTGCCCTGGTCATATTATTCTCCTGATATCTGGAACTGGCAGAAGGCAGAGGAGGTGAATGTTCGTTGCAAGCTTCGGTAGTAATTCTTTCTTTTGTAAATGTTTTTATCTTACAATCTACATGATTTTGCAAATTGAGATCCACATTAAGTGAGTAGTTGAAGTCATTTGCTGTTCATGCTAATGACTGGCATTATCTGTGTAGTGGTAAGATATATTCTGGACATCTAGATGTATATCAGTGTAGAGCCTCTTTGTGGGGTGAATTGAAAACTCCACACTCCATACTTTTAAGAAAGCCTATAAATATTACATAAATCCTTTAGAAATTGCCCAACTCTAATTAATTTCACTGATAATGAGATCAAGTTTTCTAGACCTTTTCCCTACACAGAACTATAATAGAAACTACAAATACAGCTGCATTTCCTAAGATGAAAGTTACAATCTCCATGTGTTATAAGTCAATGTCTTTTTTGAGAAAGAAAATGCCAAAATAGTGGGCAGCCAGACTTTTTCACCTCACTGCACCTTTCTGACTGCAATCAAGAAGATCAGTTGCATAATAATCCATTGTGTTGCTCATCTGCTTAAATTAAATGTGTATTTAGATGTTTTGCTGAAGGAGGCTTATGCCAATGTACAATGCAAATAAGGGGGTGGAAGCAAACCCTTAGAGCCTCCACCAAAATTAATAACAGTCTTGCCATTATTTCCATGGGCTTTATATCAGGATCTTAGGTTTTAGCAAGTGGGTCCTAGGGACCTGAGGGGGAAAATGAATGTAACACAACCCACCAGGGAGGTTTCTCTTCTCCTGGTACACATCCAAGATAAGGATATGAGTCAGTTACAGCTTTCAGCAATCAGCTCTGTCAAATTCCAGTCATATGCATTTGAGTGTTCTCTTCTGACATTTCTCCTGCTCGGCCCCTATGGGTTAAAGTGACAACTGTCCTATAAATAAAGTCGGTTGTGATAGTTAAGCCTAGTAATTAATTGAGCATCTTAAAATGCACAATAATACAACATGCCTTAGTTAAATTTTAAGATTTTCCTTCTCAGTAGAACAGTTTTTGAATAAGAAGATTGATATTTGCATCATTTTTAAAAAATAAGTCTGCTCTCCAATAGTCTTCTATCATCTCTGGAAACAGTGCTCTGTCACATTTCAGGCTGACTCTTCAGTAAGAAAATGCATTAGCCTAATGACAATTTATTTAGGTTAAATCATCCCAAACAACCAAACAAATATTTTTATTTAATCTATTAAAAACGATTGAGCAGAGGAAGATTCTCTTAAGTAAGTCTATTAACACTGCCACAGATAAGGATGGACAAAATAAATAATTGTAACTTTTCCAAGTTTTATTTCCCTATGAGCAGTATAATCTCTATTACAGAAATGGCACACTTTTACTCAAAAATAAAAATAAAAATTATTATCTTGTTTTAAAGGATAATCTAATTTATTGTTAGTGGTTTGAATCATTCTAGGGGTCAAAGGCATCTTTTACATCAATTTGCAAAAGCAAATTAATGTTTTGAAGGAGATGTAAAAGTCAAGTTGCTTGGGAGTACATTAAATTATATGCTAGTTAATGGTGTTAGAGAGATAGTTTAAAAATAAATGGACCATAATACCTTTTAATAAAGGAGCTACAAGCATTTTTGTTCCCTGCTAAAAGCAGATGCCTATTTGGCACTGTTTTGAATCTCATTTGCCATGTATATTTGAGTAATACTGTGCTGAGTAATGTGTGTTATATGGTCCAGGTTCAGTAACCTCACTGTAAAATAATGAGTCTTCAAAAATAAAAAAAATTAGCTATGAAGTTGTATATTTGATGTGCTCTGAACATATTCAAATAAAACAAAACCAAAAAACTGGAGCTTTCACCCAGTAAATTTTTTCAGAAAGGAACTTATGTATCTTGATTTGTATTTTGACTTCCATCTGAGCTCTGAAAACTGGACAAGGCATCAGATCTTGCAGAAGTTTTCTATAAATACATTTCTTTGAGTCTGCCACTACAAGACCTTGCAAAAGTCCCAGTCTGAAGGGTGTTCATGACAACTGGGATGCAGCAAATAGCACGAGTTCATCCACTAAATAGTGTCTTCAGTAAAAGGTCCAGCACTCATATTTTATGAAATATGTAACGTGATTTACCCAAGGTTGTCAAGAGATGAATTTCAGCCAAATGCAAGGTAATAAATAGTAATATGTGCTGCATTTATTTGACTTATAACCCTTGGCATTTTGAGAGAAAATTCTTTTGAGGAATTCATTTTATACGTCATAAACTTTCCTATTGTTTTTCCTGTTTTGACTGTCTTTGACATGAGATTTTTTGTGGAAAGTTATGTCTGGAAACTGTAAATAAAGCAATATTTTGAAGAATACTCGTAAAAGTCTCTATTTCCATGATAGTCTAAGAACAAGGAAGTTAGTAGTGTAGAAAAATGATCTGTTTCATTAAATCAGAACCTAGGGGGGAAAAGAGGGAATAAGGTAATGTATATGTGAGCTTTTTTATTATTTGTTCAATGATTTTAGAAAAACCTTTTCCAAGGTTGAAATTTATTTGTTTTCATGACATATGCTTTGAGGAATAGAGTAGTTTAGGTGTTGTGCTATTATTTTTATTACTACTACTACTACTACTACTTCTACTTCTTCTTCTTCTACTACTACTACTACTACTACTACTACTACTGTTTATGAGTCATCATTATTATATGTCAGTATTATGGTTTTTGCTGTTGTTGTCATTACTATCATTAATAAACAGTTTTGGTAGAATGTAATGCACAAGTATTCAATCATTTATCTTTAAGGTGAGTAGCACTGAAAACATGCTTCATATTATCATGTATCCACTTTACATATGCCAGCTTAAACCACATATATGCAGCTATGAATCATCAAACTGGAGTGAAATCTATCTCCTTTACTGCCACACCATACGTGTTTAGCCTTTTATAGCACTCCCTGTCATCTGTTAAAATGACAACCAGGAAGTCTGACAGGTTTGTTGGTGACTGTCAGAGTGTGCTGAATGCTGGTGAACCTTAGAAGGGATTTGTGGACATCCAGACAGAATGATCATATTTTAGCACATATTCCAATTTTTCAAAAGTTTTCCAGAAACTTTTCCAATGTAGTCTGCTGAAACACCTCACTCACCACAATGGTAGCCAACTGTGGATCTTACAAAGAGACTCACAGGCCTATAGGCATGGTTTGCCCAAAACCTTGCCCCAGCCTCTACAGCCTGTTTTAAGGATTAAGAATGCTCTGCATTTTAATCATTAAGAATGCTCTGCCAAGNAGAGTCCATCGAGGAGGACTGGTATCTAAGATTAATGCTGCACATCCATACATATGCCCTCACATATATATAAATAGCATAGAACCAAGACCTCTAATATCATTGATGTCAATCATTAAGAATGCTCTGCCAAGTCCATCACTAAACCATGTTGCCAAGACCTGTACACATCTTTTAAGTCCCTCCAGGGTGCTACTTACACAGGCAGCATGTTCCAATGCCTGACAATCTTTCTGGTGGAAGAAGTATTTCCTAGTATCAACCTAAATGTGCCCTGGCAAATTGTGAGGCTGGTTCCTCTTGTCCTGTTGCTTGTTACTTGGATGAAGAGACTGAGTTCCATGTTGCTACAACCTCCTTTCAGGTAGTTGTAGAGAGCAACATGGGCCCCCATCAGCCTCCTTTTCTCCAGCTCTGAACACTCCACACTGCATCAGCTGTTCCTTATCAGTCTTACGCACCAGACCCTTCTCCACCTCCATTGCCCATCTCTGGACATGCTGCAGCACCATCATGTCTTTCTTCGGTGAGGGGACCAAAACTGATCACAGGATTCGAGATGTGGCCTCACCAGTGCCAAGTACAGGGAGATTATCATTGCCCTGGTCCTGCTGGGCGCACAACTGCTGATACAAAATACATCCAATATAACATAGATATAGTATATGTGGTATGCAGGACCTCAGAGTATATACATCTATCTCCTTGGATATAGGAAGGATGCAGGGATATACAAGAGTAGGATCTATAGAGAAAAATATGAGTGAACAATTTTGGGTTTTATCTGTTCAGTTAATGTGCAGTAAGAAAGCTGGTGGCAGTGCAACGATCCACTGTTCTAGGCAGGTACATCCCCAAGGCTTTCTGTGAAGGTCTCACAAGGTTGTCTTTCTCCTAATGTCAACTTTAAATCTGAAGCATTTGGGAAGGTAATCCATTCCCTAAAATTTTAGGATTCAATTAAAACAAGTTCAAATATTGTTGGATATAATCCAAAATGATGAGTATAGGGTTAGAGTGGCCTTTCAGTAATCTTTGCAACCATTACTCAAAAAATATCTTGTCAGATTTATTCTGATCTTGTCATACTAAGCTCCAATTGCAGTCAAGGAATCAAGCAAGCACTTTCGGGGAGGAAGTCATCTGAGTTATTTTCAATATCTAGCCTGGCATTACAATAATAAAACCCTGACAATGCTTCCGTGAACCATAAACTAAGTATAGAAGGCTGAAGTTCAGATGCAGAAGTTTGCATTTCTCCCCTGATGACCATACACTTAAAAAAAATTGATCCACCTAAACCCCTTTTATTTCTTTGTTCTAATAGAGCAAACTATAATAAGCTGTTGTAAAGAAGTCAAGTGATATAAGCACAGACTTAAAAAGAAGAGAGAACACCTGGTATTGAAAAAGTAGGTAATGAAAGGATTTGGAAAGATCTGTAGGTACTCCTGTAGTTAAGCAAGAAGATGCTGCCAAACCAGTCTACAGTCATGCTGGTAATCCGAAGCATTGAGGTTCTCTGTGGTTCCCATTTTTGCACTTACATGCACACCATGGTGGAAGAAACCGAAACAACATGTTAGAGAACTATTCTGTCTCTACTTTTAGAAAATTATGCATTCTCATAAAAGTAAATTGGAGAAAATTGAACATTAAATAAAATGGTACGAGATACAGATTCAGGAGACACAACAATTTTCTTAAAATATTAGGTGCATTAAACAGCCAAAGTTCAGCTCACAATATCTGCATGTAAGGAAACAGACATTAAGTGCAAATGTGGACATTCTTATTACTTAACCTGTTACTCTGGCACTAAAGAGGATACAACTTCATCTAAGAGCTACTAGAGAAGGGCTATAACTTCTGAGTCAGGTTGGGTGAGCTGGCGAGAACACCAGAAAATGTAAGAAACTTCTAGAAAAGATTGTTATCTGGTTAAATCATTCATGAGAAATTCAGTTTCTCTGAAGTATTTTGCAGAAGACTTCTAAGAAAATACACAAATGTTCTCACTTCAGGTGTGGAGAGTATCACAAATTTTGATATAGGTACTGAAAACTAGGAACTGAGATTTATGGTGGAATGCACACTAAGGTTTAAAGAATTAAAAGTAAATTATTTTTTCCTAATTTCAAACAGAAAAGTATATATTTTATTTAATTAATTAATATAAGAGAATCATTCCTTTAAAGATAACAAGAATAATTTAGAGATAAAAGTCCTGGGATTATCTAAGATACTGCACAGCCTGTAAAAGGACATTGAATTGCTTGATTGATGCTCAGTTTCTAAATTGGGATGCATTTGACATCTCTCACTCCATTCATGAGGGCCCTTACAGCTCTCAGCTGACTCTTTGAGGCACCAAAGCCAGCACATCCCAGACAGAGCTGGAAGATGTCTGAAGCACAGAGGACTGTGCACAACTCATTCTTCTATGGAAAGGGAAAATGTGGCCAGGATGTGGTGGTTCCCAAAAATAACCTGGGCTTACCAAGTTTAATCTCTGCCACAAAGCTTCTGCATAGAGTTATTTCAGAGCTGATTGACACCATAAGTATGGCCATATCATTTTGTGCTCAAGTGAAAGTATGTGACTTTTAAAAAGCTGTTACTGATTTTATAAATTCTTGCAAGTGTTTTCTATAACAGGGAATTTGAAAAATTTTACACCTAATTTTATTTCCATATGATTTATTTTTCCTCATCAAAAGGATCTAAATATGGTGTTTTCAATGCTGTTCTTTCTAGCAATTCTAATAATTAAACTATGTTAGCCAATTTAGTAGAATGCAAGTTAATGTTAAAATGGAAAATTTCACAACAATATTAGGAAAGTTATTAAAAAATCATTAAAGGTAACATAAAAATATTTTTAATTTTTTTTTTTAATGTTTCAACCACAAACTCCATTGTGGCCCCTCTGATCTATAGGAAAATTATAGAGCAAACAACTTCAGAACTCCTGGATTATATCAGATGTGTAGCATCCATTACAAGAATACATGCAATACATTTTTAGTGATATAAAAATGCATATTTATAGATACATAATGAATGCATACAAATATAATATGGATTTGAAACTCCAGATAACTTTTTTATATTTGACATATATATCTGTTATATACACACACAGAGGTATTTAAATTTATTACTGTGTGTGCACACCAATATACATACACATATAGCTAACTTGAATTCTCTTATAAAGAGTGGAAACCATTAACCTGAGCTTAGGGAGGTGATATTATGTAGCTATTCTACTATTTAAGGTTTTTAAAAGGTCTGATGCAAGCACACAGTCTGATATAAAAAAGAAGACAGTAAATTACCAGAAACAACTTTACTGATGAAAAAGAACCTCTGCTCTAAAACCAAATATGTGTGAAAAATCAGGTTATGTAGCTTTTTGTAAAATAAAAAGAAGCATTCTAGTGATAATTTTTTTAAAACAAAAACTTTACTGATGACTCCATTTAACTAAATTTAGTACCACGTTCATTTTTTGAAACTCTTAAAACAGGAGATTTACAAGGACAAGATAAGAGGACTGGCAGATGTTCTTTGACTCATTCATTTGAAGGGAAGGGCATTCGGAAATGGCATTGGCACAGAATGACATTTGAAATAATGGCCTGTGATTCTGTTGGCACTTTTAGTGTTAAGCAAGTGATCTGCAAGGTAAAGTGGATTCACAGTTAGAGTCAGCACCAGTGCACAGGTCGCCTGTAAAAATAGAAGATTCCATTATTCTTCAGGCTCCCCAGAGGGAGCAAGGTCTCCAGCATCATTACCAGGACTAAATCTGACTTTTCTACCTCCCCTAATTTCCTCCTAGTAATTATAGGTCAAGCACTCTTTTGTAAAATATAAAACCTTTGTTCTTATCAAAAATGAATAGCTGAGAAAAAAAAAATAGAGAGTCCTAGGAAAAAAATTTCAATTAGAAAACCAAGCTAATTTGGTATGACCAAAGACTGTCAGGCATACTGACAGTGTTCTATTATGCAGTCATTTGGGCTCTTTCAAATTAGTTATGTTAATGTCCTGTGAGTGAATGTAACACTTGGATGGGACAAGATTTCTGCAATTAATTTCTGCAGTCAGTGGAGAGACAAGCAAATTTATTTTCCCCCTCTCTGGGAATTGGTAGTGGAGGGTGTGAGGTAGAGAAAGTGCATTTAGGAACAGAGTACAAGCTAAACACAAGCCCTAAATAAAGCAGAAACAATGGGAGCCGATGCCTCCTCATTCATTCAATTGACAATGTTTTGCAGCTTAAACCTGTTTTATTAATTATGTTTGACATTTCCTTAATTAGTTTCATTTACACCAAATCAATCCCTACTGCTGTATGGCATCATTTATCATTTTGAAAAATTTGCATACTGAGTGCTGACTTTTTCTACTTAATTATACATTAAAAGTGTCAAATGTGCTTGCTGCCTGGCATTATCTGCGCCAGAAAGGTTTGTGGCTGGACTGTGATGGTATTAATCATTAAGAGCTCCCAAGTGCTCCTGGGTAATATCTGGGGAGTAGAGTGGCTCTCATTTTAACGCTAGGGAGCAGAAGTGTTTCTGTAAAATGACCCAAAGCAAAAACAAAATAAATGACCTAAAACATCCGGTCTACTGTAATGCTTTGCTCTTTCAGTGGAAATATGCTCTGGGAGAAAAAAAAAAAAAATTACTGTTAACTATTAGCCCCCTGCATGTTCAAAATGAAGAGACAGGTCCTCAGGATGGTGATCTTTTGTCTGAATGGGCAACAAGATATTTCAATTAAATGTTTATTGATGCAGACCAACCAAAGCATGTATGTATCACCTTTTACTGACTTATACTGTTTGAGCTTTTTTTTTTTCCCCAATGGAAAGTATTTATGTTAAAACACAACCAGGAATTAACATCTCCTTCCATAAAATCCTTGGTTTACGTGAAATAGCTTGAGAAATAATCAACCATTTCTTAAATAAGAGGTTATGCCACATTCTCCAGATTGTTAGGAAAGAATGTGGCTCTGGGCACAAGTCACTCCCCAACAGAAAAGTGAAAGGATGGAGTGCATGTAGCATCACAGTGCTAGTCTCTTGGTAAGTATCTATAATCCAGTGCACGTATTTCAGCAGCAAAGTAGCTGTGAGTCTGACAGTTCCTAGAAGCACTTCCACATTCAAATAAACAGCTGGTTTTGAGCAACTTCAGCTACTTACTTATCAGCAGTAGCTTTCAGAAATACTCTTTCACTCCTAACAGTTGTATTCATCAACTTACTCTCTCTGAGACATTGTGAAGATCCTTAGCCAGGCTAACCACTTACTGCAGGAAAAATTGAACCCACTCTGTTTATCACTTGTTCTCTCTTCATCCACATGCTTAGTTCGAACCTGGGCCAAAACTAACATTTTTGACCAGTCTAAGTTTTTCAGCTGTCACTTTAGTTCCTGCATTTGACGGCCAGTTGCAAGAATGGTTTGCTGATGACACATTAAAGCAAATGCAAACACTTAAGAGCTGTAGTAACTGTTAACCAACATTTCCAGAGCCATGTTAGATGTCTTGTTTCACAAAATTCCTAATTGTGTTAGAGATTTTAGTGGTATTACATAAACCAGCATGATTTATAAAATGACCTAAGCACACTTCAGGATCTGGATCCTCTCAGGGCCAAAAATGGAATTTTCAATGAGAAACCTCAGAAATATATAAGCATATCTTCTGTCAGCTAGTAAATACAGGTTCAAACTTACCTATTGCTGTCTTTTGAGGATTAATTTCCCCTTTCTGCTCTCCTTTCTTGTCATCTCTTAACAGAATCAACCTAAACTGGAAAGTCAGGCTGTAGCTGGGACTGAGTAAGAGGAGAAAATGGTAACCTGCAGCCAGTGTGAGACATCAACCCTGAGTGAGCTTGCTGTGGACATCTGACCATTTTCAGTTTTCCGTTCCTGTAGGTTCTTTGCAGAGGCTGTGATACTGATGAAGAGACTGTCATTACTCTGTCCAGCTGCAAACTATGCACAGTTCATGTCGATTCTTACCCAAATAAGCAGAGTTTTATTCCTGTCTTATCTCTGACTTTTGTTTTTTTCTCTCTAGCACACACATATGCACACATGTCAGTAGCAGCATTTTTAGACACTCACAGACACATCTGCTTTCCTCATGCCTGCCATTTCTGGATGCCAAGGGTATGAAAGATCATGAAAAAGACATCTAATTTTAAACAGAATACATCTGTTTCATGGGAGAAGAAATAGCGATAAGGGAAAGGCTCCTTCATGACCTGACATTACAAGGAAAATCAACAACTTTCTCCAAAGAACCACAGAAGATAACGGCGTCTCATGGCCCAGTTCCTACTCAGTGAATCAGGGGGAAGGAGCAGAGACAGAGCACTTTAGAGGACCAGAAGAATAAGTACTCAGGTATCTTGGTCTCACACAGGTGCAAGATTAATCCTTGTGTTTGCCTCACATGCAATTCAGCTCCATTTCTTGTAGGTCTGGAGAAGCTTCACAGTGAAGCATGTGACTTTCTGTATGCTCTATGTGATTTTGCCCTCTGCAGGACTACATCAAAGCACCATGTTAAAATTACACAGCCCCTGCCACTTCTGTGCTCTGTACGCCGTGGTTTCTAAAGACAAAAGAGTGGACATACCCGGTGGTGCTCATAGCCATGGAATCATATAGTAATTTCACCTGCAAGGAGTCTCTGGTCTAATTCCCTGTTCAAATCAGGACCAGTTCTGAAGACTCATGAGGTTCCTGAGGACTCCATCCAGTGCAGCTTTAAGTACTTCCAAAGATGTGGAGCATAGTGCCCTCACTGTGCAATGTGCGGTGTGACTCCTCAGGCCTTAAGGATTATTTAATGCAATTCTCATCCCTTTTGGCTGAAGCCAAGTAAAATAATTAAACTTGTATCTACCCCTATTACAGAGTTCAGAAACTGTGTAAAAGCTGGCTAAAGGCTGATGACATATCTGACATACTGATGATGAGAGTACATAATGTGGTTGTTAGTCTTTCACTTCTCAGTCATGAATATGGCTGTGATAGATGCCTTCACCACAAACCTAGCAATAATCACCAGTCAGCGACATGTGACCCATGTGGCCAGCTTTCAGGGAGTGGTGCTCACCATTTCCGCATGCTTCCCGGAGGGTGCTGCAAAGGCAGAAGCACCTCATCTCCCAGGATTATTAACAGTAAAGTCTGCTGCTCCTGGGCTTATTTTAGGTAACAGAGCTCAGCACAGCTGAATTAGTTGAGCAACACTAAGCTTTGGAATTTGATTTCACAGGGAATTGGCTTCAATAGCAATAAAAAATTGCTATAGATATGTCACGTATAATTGTGGGTGTTTTGATATACAAGACAAAATTTCTTACTCCATAAGAGTAAGGGTTAAAAAAGTATCTACTTTGCATTCTATACACCAATCATGCCTGCATTCATGTCAGAACCCAAACTTATTGTGTTTAATATTCAAGTTCATTTTCAAATTTTTGCCCATTAACATAATATATGCCATTTTGCAAGCCTGGTCAGAGAAATCTGTAACTAAATAATTTTCAAGTTTCCTTCATATCCAATGCAGTGTGAAATTATTTCCCCACTCTGTTCTTCATAGAAGAGCAATGCACAATTTACATGATTTTGTTGTAAAATGTATTACAGACTTCAAAAGTTACTATATGTGTATGCACAATCATAATAACTAATCCTAAATGACCATTTAATTGTCTAATATAAGTTATACTTGATAGGCTATTACTAGTTAAGCGTTCAAAACTTGCAAGACAACAAATGTATGAATAGTAAAATGATTTTTTATAAAAACCTTCTCTTTTTCTCATGGTCCTGCAGCATAATTCTTCTTATCCTCTTGTGAGTATACCCCCTCTGTCAAAATTGGGAGAAGCATAAACATAAAAGAAGCTAAGAATTCAGGCCATGCCTAATTCATAAGTATTTTTTGTTTACACAATAATTTCTAATAAAAATTTAATATGAAAATCAAAGATGGAGAGCCTTAGAAATTCATGCAGCAAAACTGAGAGTCACCCAATCATGTATGTAGTGGATTAGAAACCCTAAACTCAGATGGATTTATCTAACTGTTCACTGGGTTCACAGAACCCTTTTCAGCATGCACAGCCACTGCTACAAGCAGAGCTGCCTATGTATGGAAACTGAGCAAAAAATCTTCTATTTTTACTGAATTAGCTTTGAGATCTCAGAAATTTCTAAATTAAAGAGGTAGATTACTGATGATGCTATGTATGCAAGAGTATAAAATAAACTAATCTCATACTCTAAATAGAAGTCTGTAAACTATAAAGTTATACATATTTTATTCCAATGCTGATTTTGAAATTCTGTTTAACTTCTGACATTGGAAAAATAATTTCACACATAAAAAATCCAAATTCCACTACAGAAAATACCATCATAAAGCATTAATTACTAAAGCCACTAAAAATTTTCACTCAACAGAGATTAAGATTTTAAATTTCTGAACATTTAATTTTAAAAATTGATTATTTGTTCATATATATTTATATCAGTTCATCTTTCTTTTAAATAATAAGAGTCAAATGAATTCAAGTTACCACTGCAAGCTTAAAATAAATATAAAAGCAGGTGTTTTTGATCAGATTGGCATAAGGAAAATCACAGCAGATATTAACATTCAGTCTATGCTATTTCAGGTATGCACTTTACTGAGCTCAAATACAGTGTACAGCAAAATATAATGAAATTCTATTTATAATAATGTGCACATATAGTGATTTTCAAATTAAAATATATTCCCAGATCCAGATCCTGCTCCACAGTTAGGCTCTAGATTAATTAAAGAACTTCAGTAATTCTACTGTACTGTTACACAGGTCTTTAAACATATAAGCACGCTGTATGATTTACTTCAGTAGAACTACTCACAATAGTAAGCCTTCACAAGATCAGTCTCTAAAATTCTTTAAATACACTAAACCATTTGTCCCCACAGAGCATTAAATCTCTTGTCAGTTAAGTACTTTTAATGAATATACTTTTGAGTTTTGTCATCATTTGAATGACTCAATTAACAGAAAGGCACCTCCTCCATTTTTACATCCCAGTATATTCCAAAGATACCCAGAGAAATAATCTTGCCAGTTGTTTCTAAAAAGCCCTCAAGGATAAAAGCTCTGGAACAAGCACAAGAGTTTTGACAGAAATTTATTATCTTCAGATATACATAAGTGAGGGCACCTCCTAATTTTCCACAAACAGCCATCTCAAAAAAATTTAGTCCTGATTTTCAATTAGTCACACAATATCTTGCATTTTCTTTTTGAACAACATTTGTCTCTAAAAATCAAAATACTGTCTAAAATAATAGTCAGTTCATGAATATTTTGAACCATGTTTAGTAAACATGTGTCTCTGCTGTCCTCTTCATGCTTCCTATACTATTAAAGTAACTGAATTATTTCCATTTTCTCCTAAAGAAAAAATAACAAGAAATACAATCTGATACTTTCTAACATCTATTTGAAATGTTCAGTGTCTATGATTTTATCCTTTTAGTTGTTTTCTTATGACTTTATTCATAAGTGAATCGTTTCATGAATTCCTCCTGTTTTGGCTTCTAGCAGTATTTATTCATCTTTGGAGGCATACTTTCTCAAACATTGAGTGCTAACAGATATTTCTTACCTTGTGCAAATCAAATTATAAGTGGAACCAGCTTCTGAGTACTTATAGCACCTCTTCAGTCATACCTTGGTAACACACTGCATTTTATTAGCAAAACTTCATGTATTTCCACTTGTCTTAAATGATGTCCATCAACAAAGTGACAAACTCATAGATACCCTATATAAAAACATTATGTTAAGGTGTTGAAAAGATAGTTGTGACAAAGACAGGAATTCTTCTGAGAAACAGGTGCAGGCACACGTTTCCTTCCAAGGGGACAAATCACCTGCAAGGTCCCTGTATAGTCCTTGGCAAAGGACAGAGGGAAATGTCCTCCGTGGCTGTTTGTGAGCGTTGGCAGCAGTGGGGTTTCATGAGGAGCGGGACATGGTGGCAGTGTGCGGGCAAGCAGTTCAGGAGACATCTTTGCAGAAGGTGAAAACACAACAAGCCCAAGACTGCCAAGGGTGTCTGTTAAGCACCAAAATTAAATCTTACACCTTTTAGACACAACAAGCTAAAATACAGTTCAGGTAAATTAAAACCAAACCACCAAACAAATATAAAGGACAAACACGCCTCAATACAGTAGTGGCTTGCAGGGTTAAGGAGAATGTTGAATTCCCAGGTCTGTGAGATACATAGTTGTGCTTTCTAAAAGTATATGTCCCCAAAGGCAGGACTGGTCTGAGGATGGCTGCTATAGTTTACTCTGCCTTAGGAGAATGATCCTTTATCTGGCTTTCATGCAAGTATCCTGCCAAAAAAAGTAGCAATATGAAATAGAGAAAAAATATTTTACCAAAGTTATTTTTGCCTAACTTTTTGGTTTAAAACAAACAGATAAATAAAGATAATACAATCAGTATAAATAGCACAGTGAATAAGGTTTTTCTCCATTGCAGGTAGGGGAGAAAAGGAAGGATTTTAAAATACTGTCTAAGAAATAAAACTTCACAAAAAGAGCCAAAACTGTTTCCTTTGCTAAAATGAGTTATCCCACTGACAGTCAAATTACTTATGGATAAAATATTTTTATGGTGTGAAGAAATGACACAAACTTTAAGCACCAGATAGTTTCCTCTTTAGTCTTCAAAACAACAGCAACTGGACCGCCACAGAAGGGTAGAATCTAACCTCTCAAAACCCGTCACAACTTCTGTGGATTAAGATCCACGAAGGAAGGGGCTAAAACTGGAGTATGCAAGGAAAAAGGGAACAGAGAAACCCACAAAAAGAAAACAAAACCAAACAAAAAATTCAAAGGAATTCTCTTCACCCTTTAGAGGGACACTTGAATAATCTTGGTTAAGGTTTCCACCATTAAAGTTTTTACAATTAATCTAATGCAGTTAGACCAGTTATATTGTTCTCAGCTACGTGAAGTCTTGCTTAGAGAAATACAAAATCACTTTGAATTGTGAATTCTGAATAAAGCATGATTATATTTTATTAGACCATAAGATCACTGCCTCATTTCTTAACTGAATAGTTAAAAGAAGGTTATTAAACCTCTATTTGTACATTTGGGCAACTGGGCCAGTTTTGTAAGGTGTTCTCACAGTTTTTCATTCAGCAGCAAGCTCAACCTGGCCTGGGTAATTACCTGGTCTAAAGACTCTGGAGATATTTTGCTTTTCTGCAAAATGTTATGTGTTTTCCTGACCGTACATCAGGAGAATTAACATTCTTTTAAGCTCTCAATGTGTACAAAAATCTCACCTTTAACAAAGCTTCAGTTCTACTAGCAAAAGAAAATAGAACAAAAAAATCCACAGAACCCAAAATAGCAAACCAAATAAAAATTACAATCAACCAACCAACCAAGCCAAACAAAAAAGGCAAAAAAAATCAAAACTCAAGTCGACTAAATTGTTTTCCTGCACATTGTTTTTTAACTGAATGGATTTCAAAACCAGAATGTATAATCTTCAGAAATTTCATTAATTTTAGAGAATTCATGCCATAGCAATGAGACATTTTTTCAAGCTTTCTTCCATGCTGATCTTTCATGACAATTCTCACTGGAACAATGTTCAGGGACACAACACTTTTTTTTATAATTCTGAGTTTCAAGATTTTCAAGTCTTCAAAACTGAATTTTAAAGAACAGAAAGAATTCTCCCCCATGAAATTGGCCCTCTACAGCCTCAGCCATCCCTTGACATACTCAAAAACCTTGTTTGCTTTTGCCTTCTGATTTCTGCTTGAAGCCACTTGGCTCAGAAGTTTTATTCCCCATGAATGTCACATAAGATCAGCCTTCACCTAGCTGTTAAAGTACCTTTTGATACCACAATCCATTAATATGATTCTTATACCTGAGTTTTTTTTCCCAGAGTTGTCTTTTCCTTACTATTATTACAATTTTTTTTTAATCTCCTGGGGAAGAGCAAGATTACAAAGGTACAGTTTGTTACAGGTAGCATCTACTTCAAGGGTTTTTATGTACAAGGTAAATTCATTGGTTCTTCATCAATACTGAACTCCTGGAGTAATAATAATATTGAGAATACTCATTTTTAACAACTTTCACTTATGGGAGAAGATATGAGGGAAGTACTAAGGAATTTAAAGGCATTAAACCAAAAGCATTCCAGTAGTAAAGCAGGTGTAAAATCTCCCCTCTTTTTTCTTTTTTTTCTTTTTCTCTTTTAATTCAATTTAATTTAACTTATAGAGCCATGAATCAGCCTTGGCTGTTTTTACATTTAAAATATTCTGCTTTCTATTTCAGCAAGTAAGTATATACACATTAATACATGAATATGGCATGTAAAGAACATATACTGTAATTGAATATTATATAGAAAGAAGTGGACTTGTACTTTATCAATGCAAAAATAGAAGGCTCAGTACAGCAAACTCACTTAGACTAGCTGAACATAGTTACTCAATAGCAGTGATGTTGAAGTGATGCAGATTTCAGAATGGATCAGCAATGCTAGAACACATCTGTAGAAGTCTCATACAGACCATGGTCAGATATGTGCTGCCACATTTTCCCACAGCATTAATTAATATTAACAGAACAGTGACATAACTATTTTCAATGAATCCTGCTTTTATTTGATTTTATGGGTACACCTGTGGAGAGAACAGAGGGAGTAGGAGCAGTTGATGTCATAATGGAAGACTAATGGAGTTTACTGTATTTTCTATCTTCTATTAAAAATAACAATAAAATTGGAATAGGAAGAAATACATTTTGCAATCTTTAAAATAAAATATTGAATTTAATTTAATTTCTTTGATTGTGGACTTCCAAAATTTTACTCACTTTCTCCAAAGATATTTTAAGCCCTACTGTCAGCCAAAACCCAGCTTAGACAAACAGACATAGTTTCATTCTTTTTATTTGTGGCCTATTTTCATGTCATATGAACATTTAATATGCGTCAACATTTTCACCTCTCTTCTGAGATGCTTGACATGCTCAGATTCCAAACAGAAGTTAGGGTCTGCAAGCACATTTTAGCTGAGGTCAAAAAAATTTTGTTCTCAGGAATCTCTGTTAACTAAAACTGCTATGTTTCAGAAAGATCTGAAATTAGCACAATTCATGTTCAAACAGCCTTTCCAAATGTCTTCTCCAGATAATTCAGCTAAATTGTCATATTTTTTTTAAGTATTTCAGAGTTGGTACAGAATGAGATCATTGTTAGAAACCTCTCTAATATACATGTGCATTCATATGCATTTTTCCCCAAGGTGGTTCACACAGCTAGCTGTGGAATACATTTAGTAGGCTATTATACATAGGGCTGTCTTTCTGTCATAATCTTTCCTTACATAGGACAATTTGTGGGACTCCATGATATGCAGCTAGCAGTGCCTCTACTCAAATGAAGTGATACTGAATTTCTATTATGCATGTGCCTTGGAAACCTAGCAGCTCGCCATAAAGATTTTATTCACACAGCAGATTTGTTGTTACTTAGATAGTTTCAGACAATTTTAGATTTGAATGGACATGGCAGGATCTGACAGCATAAAAAGAAATACCAAAAGAAAGAAGCATGTAGAACCAAATGATATATGATACAACCTAGAGAGCAATAAAGAAAGCTGGATGTTAAGGTACTCTTGTAAACAACTATCTTTCAAGGAATTCAGGTTTCTTTTCCATAACACTTTTAAAATATTCAGTATGCATTACATAGGGAATAGATAGATGCATAGATAGATACATACGCACACACACTCTTGTACACAGATGCTGTGCTTGTCAAAATCCTTTCTTGTCTCGTAATCTTTCTAGGATCACTTTTAAAAAATTCTGTCTAAGCTGCAAACACAGGATATGCAAATCTACATATCAGCCAGAAGCACACACACAATTTTCACTTCCCCCAAAGTTTCCTTTCCTGCAACTAGATGTACAGTTTTGTACATGCATTGAAGGAGGAAGTAGTGTACTATTTTTAATGCAGACATAGACTCTTTATTTCTCACCATATTTAATATTTCATTTTCCAGTACCAAGGGAGTAAATGTTTATATATATATGTATATCTGAAGCTGAAATCCTACTCACTGCAAATGGTAAGAAAGGGAGAAGAGTATGTCAAAGAAGCCTTCTCCTTCTAACTAAAGGAACGGAACAGTGGTGGCTGAAAATTCGCTGCATACAAGGGGAAAAAAAAGAGATTCTTTGTTTAGGGGAAGTTGTACTTAATTACATTTGTGGATGGAAGTGTCAGTGTCAGAATTACCCCTTACAACCAATCTTTCATCCTGGATAAAAGAAGAAAAAGGATAGGATACAATATATGTAACTTAACCAAACTACAATTTTATTAATTGAAATAGTCTGGAAATGAGCCATCAACTACATAACTCTTGTGTATTTATACCTATGTAACATTCTGCTTCGGGTTCCTCACCTCTTCATAGCTCACATCAGCCCTCCTATAGTGATTAAGCACTTGTCTTCTCACACCAGGTAGCAGAACCCCCAAATCCTTCTCTTCTCCTTCGATGACATAACGTCTTAACTCTTTTTTCCACTCTACTTTAGCAAGAAATTGAAAAAATTATACAATAAATATACTAATTATTTTTGGCAATCAGTAATCCAATTATTTACACCCTCCCTCACCACCATTTTCACTAGCTAGAGAAGCTGGCAAGGGACCACACAGGAGAAGATGTTCCACTTTTCCTCTCAGAAGCACTTACTGTTTTTCTGTGCTAGGAGAGAAGAAAACGAATCTCAGACACCTTAGAAAAGTAAATAATTGTGTGCAACATGATTCAGATGTGACCTAGATCAAACATTGTGTTTTATATGAGAAAAAATAACTGTAATAAGGAATCAAATCCTTCTGTAAAAATAGACCTGTTGAAGACCAGGAGAAAATAAAAGAAAATTAAACAGAAGGAAAAATAAACAGAAAGCAGGGGAAAACACCTCTTTTTAAATTTTTACCCCCAGAATTGCTCTGGAAAGTGTTAACTGGTCTCCATAAGCTCATACCTCTGTGTAAGGGAATATATCATCACTAGCAACTGGACCATTTCCTGCATCTTCTTGTAAATCTGAAAAAGAACACCATTTCCACAGATCTTTCTCCCAAGTATTTTAGAAGAGTGGGGGTGCCGTGGTTTGACACTGGCTGAATGCCAGGTACCCATGAAAGTTGTTTGCTTACCTTCTTTTGCTACAATTGAGCAGAAGAGTAGGGAAAAAACTTAATGAAGGGCTCATGAGTTGAAATAAGGATTGGGAGAAAACATTCTAAGAGCAAAGCAGGTTCAGATTTAGAGGTATAAAGTAAATTTATTATTAACTGAGTTGGACGAGAATAATGAGAAGTAAAATAAGACTTTAAAACAACTTTTTTCCTCCATCCCCTTCCTCTTCCTCACCAACAGCCCAGGGAGACAGGGAGTGGGGGTTTTGGCCAGTTCATCACTCAAGATCTTTTTCTGTTCACTCAGGGAGAAGAGTCTTTTCTCTGCTATGTTATGGGGTCCTTCCAAAGGGCAAACACTCTTTCCAAAATTGTTGTGGTGTAGATCACTTGTCCATGGAGTGCAGTTTTTTAAGGATAAGCTGCTCTAGTTTGGAAGTAAGGGCCTTTTCTCTCCATTTCTGGAAGAAGTCCTCTCTCTCTGTTAGAGTCTCCCACTAGATTACAGCTTTCTTTGCCATTCATTTGCTCTGGCATGAACACTTTTCCCGCAGGCTGCAAGTGGATCTCTGCATCTCCTGTGGACTTCATGCATTACAGGGGGGCAGTTTATTTTACCATGGTCCTCACTATGGCTTGCAGAGGAATCTCGGCTCCGATGCCTGGAGCACCTCCTCTCCCTCCTTCTCCACTGACCTTGGTGCTGCTGTATTGTTTTCTCTCATGTCCTCACTCCCACCTCTTTGACTAGAAGAAAAACTGCTGCTTGTAGGTACCATTGCCAAACAGTTCCACTAATTCAAAGATTCCTGCAGGATCCCACAGCACCGAGAGGTTGATTTCATCCAGGTTCTGCATCAGGGAGTCACCTGCCATGTTTTCGCCATAAGCCAGGCAGCCCCACCACCACCACGTGGGCAGCGGTGGGCAGCGGCAGCCGCCGTGGTGCTGGCGCTATTTAACGCCTCTCTTCATGCAGGGTGCCAGGAAGGAGAAGCCACTGCCATCGCTCCTGCCCTTCTGCTCATGGCACAGCTGGCTAGGGGCAGCCAGGCAGGCAGAGCTCGCTGCGGGTTGTGCTGACATGGTGGCGGCTGCAGCAGCATACAGCCTCAGTGCCTCTCCACCCCTGGAGAAAAAGATGTGCCTGCACTGTTTCGATTTTCTTCTTAAATATGTAATCACAGAGGCATTACCAGCCTCTCTCATTGGGCCAGCAGCACGTCCATCTTCAGAGCCATCAGAGATTGGCTTTGCCAGACATGGTGGGAGCTTCCAGCAGCTTCTCACAGAAGCTACCCCTGTGCCACCTCTACCCACCTAGATACCAAAAAACAATCAGGGTGTGCCAAATCAACACAGGGGGTCACACTATAGTACACAAAAATTAATATAGATATGTAAGAATTTGATTAAAGGGGGAGTCTCATGCAGTACCAAGATGATGGAAATTATGACCTAAAATGGCCTTTCTAGTGCCTTCTTTATCTGTTTGGATGAAGTTTGATGATTAAACATAGTGAAGACATGCTTCCATATATCTGTTTGCTTGCTTACATGCAGGAATATGTTATATAATTCGTGGACAACTATGAACATAAGGACAAGGATGCATCTCAAACATTACCTTAAAATAAATGTACTTACCCATTATTTGTTTTAGTCATGGACGTTACTATGAGTGAATTTTTGAGTGAGTAACCTCAAGTATCTTTTCAAGGTTATACTGCAGACTGCCTAACTATATCTATAAAAGCATTGTGTAATCTTCTTTCTGATTTACACACAGCACCTACAAAAGTTCAGTGCAGGCCCTTTGGTAGTAGTTGCTAAGATATCTATACTTATGAAAGCTGCATTCTTCCGGTTCTGCATTCACTCTCCAGGTTTGTAATCTATCTCTGAAATGAACAAAAATATTCTTTGATATTTTATTGTCTGGAAAAATGTATGGACTTGATAACAGGAGTACTCCTGCACTGAAGAAATCTGGGGAATACTTTGACAGCAGGTAATCTAAATCACTCTCCAATTGTATCATCCTGATTATTAAAGGGAATCCAACCTCCAAAGTCAGGCCTCCAAGCCCTTGCCCTTCTAGTTGTGTATCTGAGAAGAAATTATGGTAATCTTAAAATCCTATTGATGCTGAAAGGCATTTCATCAACTGCAAAAATTAAGAGTGAGATGCAGAGGATGTTTTTCTATTTAGAGGAACCGCTGCTTATATGAATAGGCTTCATGTGGTGACTCTTTTGAAGCTGAGGACTTCAAAGCAGATCACTGACTTCCAGTGGGATAATCACTTAATGCAAGAGTGGGTAGATGGAATTATTACCATGCAGTCAAGGTAGATTTATCCCTTCTCCCCTCCTTAAAAAAAAAAATAAAAAAGAAGAAGATGGAAAAAAGGAACAAGTGAAGCTTTTGGATTCTTTGTCCCCATAGTTTAAAGTTGATGATGACGGCATGCTAATACCACATGAGGCATCAACTGAAAAGTAAAGTGGGAAAAAAAAAATGAAAAAAATTCTAAGACATAAAAGAAAAGTCACTAGCTTCAATTACTTTATCCTAATAACAAGTTTTGATTTTCACCACAGAAAGCTTTACATTGGAAATACTGCTAGCAATCTTTGTAAATAAATCATATCAAAGTGCCAATATACTTTCCTAATCAACAAATAAAATGTGTTTTCTAAAGTTTTTAAGAGATATTTATGCATGCAGAATAGCATCATAGCCAAAAAAGAAAGTTGCTGTATAGGAAATGAGGTTCCTTAGCTTTTAGAAGGTTGCAGTAACTCATTAGAAAATCTAATTTTCTACATTTTCATGCAGTATTAGGAATAATTTCTAGTAATATTTAGCCCTGATGGCTTGAGTTGGAACCAGAAGTATCTTTGTCTCTTGGCTCTTAGAAAAAAAGTACACAAGTTAATTGGGAGGATTTGGGATCCTCAGTTTAACTTGTCAGGTTATTCCTATTAGAAGGGATCAGGTTGTTGCCAAGCTCGTTAGCATGCAGTAGCTCTATTTTTGAAGAAATATTTCTGATGATGGGGAAAAAAAGGCAATTTTTCTTGTTTATTTTCGTATTCCTTCTTTTTAAAAGGTGAGGAAGCATGAAAGCCCAGTAATCAGATCTCACCTCATTATGAGATTTCATTTACTGAGTACAGCTGAGATTAACCAAACATCAGATGTCACATACACCATTGTTAAAACTGTAGCATGTGCTTGACAAGTCTTGGTTGAGATGCATCAAGAACACAAAAAACATGTGTGAATGTGTGTGTACGTGTGGGTGGCTGGACTGAAAACAGGATTCCAAAAGTCACTCAAATATGTAAATTTATATACACACTTCCCTACAACTAAGCATGTTAAAGGGAGGATTTCCAGGAATAAACATTGTTTGTAGACTAAATGTATGTATTATGAGTCTACCACCTGCATAGATAAAATTCTACAGCCATCCCACTCAAGCAATGGCTCACAAAGCTTATTTTTCACAGAGTCAAACTTCTTTTTAAAATTGCTGAGAATGAGAGGAAAATCAGCCACTTCACTGTTTTCAGATAGTTATATGCTGCTATTCTTCATCTAACATCCATATTCCATGCTAATAAAACACTCAAAACTGGGAATTAATGCAGTCTCAGTATTTCAGGAAATTAGCCACATGCTAGTTGCTAGTCCATTCTAAAGACTTAAGACTTAAGCTCTTGAAAATTTGAGATTAAGAGCCCAGAACTTGCAGACATTTCTTTCTTAATGTTCTCCATACTGGCAAATAGGAATAAAATTATAACAGTTATAATTAATGTATTAATAAATAATTATGTAACATCATCTTCTCAACTTTTTCAACCAGCTGTATAACATGCAAAAGCATTTAGAACATTACTTCACAAATTATGTCACCCTTCCTACAAACTGACATTCCAAACCGCAATGTCCATTTTCTCCTGTACCACAAATGACATGATACCTTGCAAATTACATTTCTTATCCTCTTTTAATGGCGTCTTTTTCCACCAAAATATGTTTTCAACCCCTTTTTTTTCTAGTGGCTCTGTCCCAGATAGAGGAAAATCCTTTCCCCCTAATTATTCCTTTGCTGTAGTTTAAAGCCAGCTGGAAATTAAGCTCCATGCAGCTGCACCCTTTTCCCCACTCCCTCTGGTGAGAGGGAGAGAAAGGCAGAGATTCTTAGTTGAGATAAGAATAATTTACTGAAAACAGTGATAAGAAAACTAACAGTAACAGTAGCAATACTAAGAATGACAGTATATAAAAGAGGGAGATCACATGCAAAATATGTGCACTGAATCTGTGGAACCACCCCACCGCTCTGTTCACCACCTGCTCTCCTAGGAAAAGGAAGAAAATGGCCACCACTTGTCCGTGCAAGGCCTTCTTCTTCTACTGGAAGCCATGCTTCAGAAGTGAGAATCCCTTACTTCTGCCCCTAGCAATGGCCTGTGTGGTACAGAATAAAAACCTGGGGTGCCCATATGGCTCCAGGCTCCACCTCCCTCACAGTAACTGCAAGAAAATTAACTCTGTCCTTGACTGAAACTAGGACACCCTTATATCCTCTTCTCAGGTAAAATGTTTACACTCCCTTGACAAATCCTAGGAAGCATTCTTGATCCTTGCAGTAGCTGTATTCCAAAGAATACAGACTTGTGGCCACATGTTTTCAAATTAAAAAGCAGTTAGTATTTTGCGCTACTGACTACTGAGGATTGGGTTTGCTTAGCTTTTCTGTTTCTGTGTTTATTAAGATATCTCCTGTTGATTTAGCATCCTGCATGCTATAAAGGAATTAAATTTAAAAAGTGTTTTCGCTAAGCAGCATTGTGAATAAAAATAATTGCATAGCAGAAAATACTGAAGAATACATATGGTAGTATCATTCATGGCTAATGAGTTAAAAGGATATCACAGTGCATTTATAAATCACTACACTGTGTTGCAAAGTTTATTTAAATTCATTGTGTCTCATTATAATTGAGCTATGCACCTTTAGGTCTGAGTTGATTAGGAATGCTATAGCTCAGAATAGCTTTTAATTCAGCGAAAACTTGATTTGACCTTTACCATAATCCTGTGTGAAACACACTATAGTTTAGACATTAATAATGATACTACCTCTTTCTAGTACTGGTAAGATGCCACTTTAAAAAATTGTATTATTAGTTAACAGGCTCAGGACAATTTATCAAAACCAAATTATCCTTCTGTGTATAACTGCAGTACTTAATTCCAAGTTCTTCATCTCTTATAACTATTACCTACCCTTTAAAAATGCTAAAAACTAAAACATAATAGTGTCATGTCAGAGTAATAAGTCACATACACATACTTACATACTCCCCACGGACTTATGCCAATCCCAGCTTAGGGATCAGAGCAACATGATGTACATTATACAGGATATGCTATCTCTTTTGTTTGACCTTTGTCTTCATATTTAAGTGTAACATTTCCTTAAACCACTTTCTGGTAACTCTGCAGTTTCTTCTAACAGCACTTCTCTGCTCTTTTGTCATTATTGCTCTGTTTCAGGCTAATATTCCAAGGATGACCAAAAAAAGACGTGTACAGCCTGAACTCAGCAATCAGTCCCGTAAGAGCTGGACAACCACATTACCCTGAGAGAATTTAAATTTCACACACTAAGGCTGCACTGCTGTCCAGACCCCAGGGATCAGAGTGGCATCTTGGTCCTCCCAGCCCTCCTCTATTAATAAATGCATTTATTGGACAAAGTGGTTCCTTTGGTTACATTTGGATGATTTACAGTTTACAGCCTTCAAAATCTTAGTTCAGGCTTGCATGATTTTCTTCTCAAAATGAGTGTTTTGTTTTCAGTATTTTTACTATGTTCAGTTTTGGGCACCTCATGACATGGTGAGCACCTCACTCCAGATGTGTCCAGAGCAGGGCAACAGAGCTGAGGGTCTGGAGCACAAGTTTGATGAGAAGCTGAGCATTTCACCTGGAGAAAAGACCTTAATGCTCTCCACAGCTACATGAAAGGAGGTTATAGCCAAGTGGGAGTCAGTCTTTTCTCTGAAGTAACAAGGTATAGGACAAGATGAAAAGATACCAAGGGACATTTAGATTGGGTATTAGGAAATATTCTTCCCAGACAAGGTGGTCAGGCACTGGAACAGGTCGCGTGGAGCAGTGGCTGAGTCACCATCCCTGGAGGGATTTAAAAGACCTGTAGATGTGACACTTGGGGACACAGTGTAGTGATGGATTTGGCAGTGCTGGGTTTACAGTTTGACTTGATATTTTAGAGGTCTTTTCCAGCTTAAATGATTCCACAATTCTATGACCTATGATTATATGATTCTATTTTTAATGGCTGTCCAGGCTCCAGTAACATTCTTATTACAGCTACCTAAGATTCATAAAGATTAACTCTGGTGAAAAATGTAAGGTTTTGCATCTGTGACACAACTACATTTCTGATCCTGACATCAATGACAATATTCTCTACGCAAATAGGAAATTCATGGTAACAGGCATCAATGAATTTAATATTTCTAAATAAGAGTGATTAGGATTATATATCATCAAACTACTTCAACTTAATTATGAAACAAAATACCTCAAATAAATTAATTTGTTCACACTTTATCTGTATAAGAGGAAATCCAGTTCATATTGACATTAGTTAACATGTTAAGTAATCTAATCCTTTCCCCCAGCTGCAGCTGTAGGTTAATGTCCCAGTTTAGCAGACTGAGATCAACACAACTGGGTCAATTTCAATTCCCTAAGCTGAGCTGCAGGAAACAC
Organism: Callaeas wilsoni; assembly: GCA_013398955.1. Lineage (NCBI taxonomy): Eukaryota > Metazoa > Chordata > Aves > Passeriformes > Callaeidae > Callaeas > Callaeas wilsoni. The sequence continues at coordinate 159,341 of VWPU01017548.1, forward strand.
AGCTTGTGTCAAAACAAAAAAATATGCTTTTTTAAGCTGAGATTTAGTAATTGCTGACCTAGTCTCAGTGTTCCTGCTTATAAAGATTCTCTTCCCAAGGGACTAGTGCTTCCTGAATACTTAATAGAAAACAAGCAAAAATTTCTTTTCGTTTCCAAAACTAAAGAAGAAAATTTCCACTGTTTTTCATGGCTTGTGCTGCATGCTACTTGGTAGTGATGAAGAGGAATGCATTAGTGATGGTGTGAGCCAGGAAAACAATATTAGTTTAATATGCTGCTTAGTGCTGAAAAGTGTATGCAAGAATAAACTGCATTTCCAACCTAGCTATCTGACTACAGATCCTCTCCGTCTTCCAGCGTGGATCTGTCTCATCATTCAGAGCATCCAAGGAAGGAAAAGTAAGCATAGTGCAAGCTCTGAAGCATAGACAGAACAAAGAGAAGAAAATTACAAAGAAGTGTGACCTGGTAATTATCCACACAGATTCAAATAACAAACACCTATTAAAACAGTTTCTGAAGGCCTGGAGCTTTCAGAAGAAAATATGAAGGCATTTCTCCCTGGAAAACATTATCTTTCATCTTTGCATTCTTTAGAAAACCAGGTCTTTTCAAGTTTCCTGGCTAAGATGTTACTGTGTGATGTATCATGTGTTATATCTAAATGCATCTGTCATGAAGCTTTGAGTTGACACATGTTCCTATTTATACCTGTTCACTCAAGCAGTATTCACTTCCTCACAAGATGGTTAATACAGTATCAAATTCTAGCGCAGACCTTCTATGTGTGAATTTTTAATATAATAGCCATATTCAAGACAAAGCTTGCCAGGTGAATATAAGGCACAACAATAGCTCAGATAGTGCCAAACTGTGTATTGCAAATAATGCATGCTGTATATACTAAAATTATGCAAATATTTATTACTTAATTAATTTCCAACTGAACATTTTTAGCATTGTGTGAAATTAAATCTGCAGAAAAAAATGAGCAAAGATGTCTTTTTTTCCTCTCTGAACATTTATAGGTAATGGAGATTTGATAAATAACTTTTCCACATATCACCTATAGTAACATTTAGCATTATATAAAAACTCCATGAAATATCATCTATCATGTTGTAGGTACTGATGGAAGGAAACAGCTTTTTTTACTCTTGTTAGTGGTAATGCTGGTCTGCATTTGCTTGGTAAAATGTCAGAAGACACAGAGAAACGTCTACAGAAAGGAACAACTCAGGTGCCTCATGGTGCTGTCCAGACATCCATCTGTGATTGCTGGGGATTTAGATTCCTCTAAGCTAATGCACGGCTCAGAAGGACTTGGAGGAACACTGACAGATTGCAACATGAGACCAGTCACGTATACCAAGAGATGACAGCACAGATTCGAAGTACAAGACTTTACAGATAATCCCTTTTAAAATGTACATTGTCTCACATGTTGCTTTTTTTTCTGTGCTATAAGACCTTACATAACAATGGGTTACCAGAAGTAAACGTGATTTTATTCTGTTCTGCCCAAGTGGAAACTAAACAAGAGAGCTCTGGCTGATAAAAGAAAAAATAACGCAACTCAGGACACCATTGTGGGATCCAGTGGGTGAGGAAAAACCCCCACAAAATTACATAATCCCTTGTTACCAAACCAGGATATCCCCTTATTATTAAAAGCCAAATTAACTCATTAATATATTTTCCATGCCTAAATCAAATAAACACATAGGAAAAAAATAGCAATGTAATATACTAAAAACATTTTAAACAACCGATGAGAAGTCAACCAATTAAACTAGACTGTTCCCATACCACCAAAACTCAAAAAGCCAATAAAAAAAATTACAGAAGTGAAGGCTGAATTTGATAAATCAATTGTATTTTCTATGAAAGCAACTGCAGCCAAACCCCAAGTACTAGAATTTTGCAACAAAATTCTACTTAATGGAGAAATTCAGATTAAATAAATAAATTCCGATTCACAAATTCAAAGACTATTGTCTTTAAAGAGACTTGAATTTTATTTATTGCTTTACAATAAAAGTCATGGGAGGATATTCCCAGAACAAAGAAAATCCATTAATAGATATTTGTTTCCCTCTTTTCTCTCTTTTTTGTGAAAATTACAATGTTGAAACATTTATCAATTTCCAATAGCTATATTTGGAAGGGTTTTTTGATTTTTGAATATATTTAGCGCCTAGGAAGCATTGAGAATTGGCACTGATAAAGACCATATAATCCTGATGTTTACCTAAACAAAAAGGGAGAGTAAAGCTATTAGTGTTTCTCTCTTTTGCATATGGATTTGAAGAGATATCCTGCAGGAATATAGTACTATCCTCTATGGGAGCGTAAGATTTTTCTGATGTCTTTGCAAAAGCTGCAAATAAAAAAAGCCAAACCACAGTAGTTACTGTAACTCTTGGTATTTTGAAATAAACCAATTGCCTCAATTAAGGAGTCGAACCGCCATACCATTTCACATGGCTTAACAAACAGCTCTGATTCTGTACAGATTTTTAAAACAGTAAAGTACAGCATGGTGGAATTAATGGGAGTTGAAAAATTTGTCACTATGCTACTTCTCAAAGTTCCCTATAGGAGTTATACATATTTAAACATAAAAGGCTCCTGAAATAAATATTTTACCCAACCTGTTGGGAAGTTGATTTATTTTTTCTCAGTTTTTATGTTTAGCAAAAAAAGTAGGAATCTGTCATACTGTTACAAGCCTAGTTTTTAAGCTCAGTTTTATCTCGTGCTAGTATAAACAATGTGAAAAACATTTTTTACTGTCAATGTTTCAGAGGCAATTTTAAAAAATGCACAATATTGTTGTATCTCTGTCCTACTGAAACCAATACAAACCATCAAGCGAAGGATAAAGGAGGTCTCACTGGGATAGTTTTCAGTTGCTGTGGGCAAAAAGTTGGTATGATGGGAAGAATTCAGAGGAGAGGAATTCAACACAAAGCAGTGGTATGTGGCAGGGGAAAAAAGGACTGGCTGCAATCCTGGTGCAATGGTGTCTGCCCTGCAGCTACCCTGATAGACATCCTGTCCAAGACAATTAAAAGAATGTTATAAGCACCAAGTACACTGTTACTGTCAAAATTTAGCTTCACTCCACAAAGAAATTATTTCCTGAGCAGACAGGTATTGCAATAGGTGTGTGTTGAGGAAAATTTTGTAACATATTCTTGAATGGGCAAGGCAGGGCCATACATATCCTCAACACTAAGGGCTGGGCAATACATCTCAGCTAAGACAAAATGGTGCTTATGAAAATCAGTACAGGACTTCATCAATTCTTCTTATGCATTCTCTCCTACTAATAAGGCAAAAGAGAAAATATGCACATATATACCTCTTTTTAATTAAAAACACCTAAAAAGTAACAGGAAAATAAAAAGTGGAAGTTCATAGGACATTTAAAAATTAAAATACAGGAAGATAGGATGAAATTCCAGAAATTAAATTGCAATACCATATCAAAAACTCAGGAAAGTCACAGGTAATGACATTCTTGAAAGGCTACAGTGGTCTACTGCTCCAGAGTAATTCTATATTTAGTGGACATGCTGATGGTTGTTTGCCTTCTTATTCATTGTGGTTCTAAACCCATAGAAATACTTTAATCCTTCTTGAAAAATATTTAAAGGACATTAGGAACCCCTTTCTGAAACAGGTCTTGTCCCCAAGTTGTTAAGTTATAGAAAAAATTATTCAGATTTTTTAAAATCACAGACCTTTGTATTTGTGCATAATTTTAGTTTAGCTTAATTTTCCATCAGAAATTACATTTTTATTAGGTTGAGTTGACTTTTTTTGGTGGCACACGATTAAGAGCAAAATTTATCTAGATATACGTATATTATGCTATACATATATAGCATTACATATCTAGTAGTGAGCTTGGGGAGTTTATTGACTGAAATTTAAAAAATAATATCATTTTACTTACCAGCTATACAAAAAGTATTGAGGGTTCACTGAAGTAAAATGAAATAAATTTCATTTCTCCTTCTAAGGCAGTGACATTGCATATGTACCCAACCACATAAAGTAACAGACTTCCTAACAGACTGGGTATATTGCTAGATACATGCAGGGGAAAGCATTCTTATTATTTAAGAGAAACACTTACCTCTACCTAAAAAGTGCATAACTTTTATGTGATAGGTATTCATACATTAGCTGTATTTGATATGTCGGCCTAATTTTCACTGGTCTTACAAAAATAAGAGTACACATTTATGTTCAACCTGTACTCTTCTAAGTTATTTTGGAGATTGTTGTCTGGTGTCTGTTCAACACTCAAGGTAATTCACAAGTAGATACATTAAGTTTGAAGCAGCATGAGGAGCTGTCCTGGGTTGCAGTGTATTCTATTACCATCTTCAGGAGCTGTTAAAACCAGGTGGGGCTGTGTCCCCTGCCTCCTCTCTCTGGACTATCTCCTGGTAGTAGGCCGGCTGTCGGACCCGGGTGGGGCAGCGTTCCTTATCTCTCCCATGCCCCATCCTCCCTCTAGGGAGGATATCTCCCATTAATGGGCCATCCAGTCTCACCACATGACTGACAAAAGTACATCCTCCCATTGTGAGATGCTCTGCCCAGAGGGAGGAACTAAGCATCCCATCCTGGATATAAGCTAAGATTTTGAACACCAGAGGCAGCCCTTACCTACTGGATTCCCAGAGGACAAGAGCTACCACTGGACCTTCAGGTGAAGACCAGACCTTTTCTACAAGATCACTGCTTCAACAGAACCATCTTCAGCAGAACTCTGGAGGACTGCAGCCACCATTTTATTGGACTGCTACCAACACCCTGAGTGACAGGATGTCAGGTTGTATCCTGACTCTGTCAGTGGTTTCTTTTTTGTACTCTTGCATTTATTTTAGTTTTTCCTATTAAATTGTACTTCTGACTTGGAGTTTCTCACTGGTTTTGCTTTCAAACCAGCACAGGAACACAAAGGTTTAAATGAGATTCTGCTGTGCAAAGAAAGAACTTTTTACAAAAATTTTTGACACTGTGGAAAGTAACAGTTTCTATCCTAGAGCTAAACAAGCAGTAATTTAATTTCTACATTACTACATGACCGAGAGTATAAAAAAACAACGGTGAGGGGAATTTACCACTAGGTATACGTATAGATTTCAGTAAGTTTGTGGCCATACTTAACATTTACCTAAGTACAACATTTTTTTAGGGTAATAATTTATGTCAAGATTATGTCTAAGTGCTTATTCTAGGCACTTGGACTGGTAATGACACTGGGAGTGTGGGCACATGGCCACACCAGAAACTGTGAGATGAAAATATTTATAGTGAGGGGAAATAGAAGACATTAAAGATGCTGAGTGTTAGGTACAATGAGTGTACACATTTAACCAGATTTCCACAGATGACTAACAAGGAAGGTATAGAGCGCAATTTTCTCACAACGATATGAATCTGTTTGTCTGTATGCCACAAAATGTAATAAAGGTTAGATGTTAAACCATTTAAAACAAAAATAGGCTGAAGCTAGAGTATAAAGGAGTAACACGTGACCCATCATTACTTATGGCATGACCATGTGAGATTAAAATGAACACAAGTTATGGGTTATGATTGCTGAAAGAACCTACACAAAGATACATCACACAGGAATAAGCAGGGGTTTGTATCATCTTTAAATCTTTCAATTGGAAATAGGATACAAATCTGAGCGACATATGATATTTGTAAATACACTCCAGAATATTTACCAAAAGCATGGTTAATATCCAGATAATCTGTTTAACAGCTGTACATACTAAAGTAGCTTTTTAAAAATTTGATCAGTTTCAGGAAAATAATATGAACTGTGACTGCCAAACACACTGCTGATGATGAAACTTTGTAGAAAATAATTAAAAATATCAATAGACAATCACAAAGACAGTGTTTTTTTCTGCTTGTTTGGGAATTCTCAATATTATACAGAGGGGTTTTTTAAATAAAATAAAAGCTTCTTGCTAAGGAATGAAGGACAAAGATCATCCTCTAAGTACTGAAGAACAAAAACCCTAAGATATACAAAGGACACTTAATTTAAAGGTGTAAAATTTGAAGGTCTGAGAGAGGAATGTGCTCATGCTAGACACATGCACTCAAACATTGACTAAATAAAGAGAGAGACTGTCTTTGAAATCTGTGAAGAATTAACTTGTCAAGAAGTAGACAATAAACACTATTTTATCAGAGCTAGATCTCGGAAGGAAATAAAATTTTATAAATGTATAGATCCAAATACCACGGTGTGAATATAAAGCTAAGCCAAGAACTATGCGTAAAGAGTTATTGGTAGTTAACTGTCAAGAAGAAAGCACTTTACAGATGTACTATGTAATATTGGGAATATCTGCGTAATGAAATCAAAGGTGTGTGTAATACATTTGTAGATTGCACTAGAGTGGCAAGAGTTACTAACATCTTTTAAGATGATTTTAAAGTTTAAAAACATCATGACAAACTGGAGGCATAGTCTGAAAAATATGTTCATTTTCAATAAAAGCAAATGCAAGATGTTATAGACAGGCAGGAAAAAATAGAAAAAAAAAGATCAGTTAAATAACCTGGGAAACAATGGGTACAAAAAATATTCAGCAAGAAAATTTAGAGCATTTTTGTAAGTAATAATTAATAATTAAAAAAAGTCTTTTCCATTTGCAATAAAAGGGCAATGCTGACTTGTGCTTTATAAATAGTACGAAAACATCTAGATTATGTGAAATAATCTTCTTTTTTTCTGTTCTGCCACATAAAGTTTTAGATTGACTATACTGTATTTCCAGAAGAAATTAACTACTTATATAAAGTACAGAAAACATGAATTAAAAATAGCAGATGTCTAGAAAATATAGTCTATGAGAAAATATACAATAAACAGAACCTGGTACATTTAAAGAGCAGGAAATCAAAAGGCCACATGACAAACATTTTCAAAATCATCAGCAGTCTCTATGGAGGGAAAAGAAACACTTTCTTCAAGTAAATAGGATAAAAGGTCACAGGCTTGTACTACAAGCAGGGTACATTTACCAAGGTAAACACCATGATAAATTAGGAGGTTACAAAGACCTTACAGAAAGTTTAGACAAGACTGTACCAGAAATTACAAGGGCAGATGTCTCTCTCTTGAGACCTGAGCTGCCTGGATGATTTTACAAGGTACCTCCAGCCCTATGACAAGATATGGAAAAATAAAAACAGAAAAAAAAGGAAAGTAGTTGATTATTACTTTAACTTTCATGTGTCAGCTTCACTAGAAGATTCTACAATTTATGATGACATCAAACTTTTCTTAATTACAATTTATCTAATAACAATTTCCATTAAGCTGTCTGCAGTGATGTGCTAGTTAAGTCATGTTACTTTCCACAATCCCATGGAAACCATAAACCAATGACTCAGTTGAAAATGGCCTATATCAGGATACAAACTCAGATTTCAGCCTATAATTAGTATCATGAAAATCCAGGAACATATCAATGAAACATGGGTCACCATCTGCTAAAGTTTTGGTTAAAAAGAGAAGGGAGGAAACTGTATGCTCGCCTAATTAGAAACTGATGTCAGTCACCAATACTTGCAGCTAAATATGGCGATAAAAAAAGCCCGTATTATGGTGAGTTCACAGAAGCAGATATTCACATTCGTTTTGGTAAACAAGGTTTTAAAATATACAGTGCTATCATAAAAATACTTCTATAATCCTGGGAGAATATTATTTCAGTTTGATTCAAATCATAATCCCTTTTTCATTGTTCCATATAGGACAAGATCATTGTTTTTCGAGAGGCAGTTGATGAGAATGTTGTATAAAATAGAAGAATTCTGATGTAAATATTTGAAAACTAAAATATAATTGCAAAAGTATATGGAACAAATACCTTATAGCCTCTGTTACATAAGCACACCCATCTCTTTATTACTGAAGTATACTACAACCAAAATGTAAAATGAAAATTGAAATCTTCCCAAACAACCATCAGCCTCCAGAACCCTTTTCCCCCGCAGACTTCCAAGAATGCCAAAACTGATAGGTAAAAAGCAGAATGGAGCCTTACCTCCATGACCTGAATGTTCCTGTGTTAACAAATATGTTAACCTTCACTCTTTAAATGTAATACAACTGTGGTTAGATCACAAGAGATCTCCAGGTGGACACCACCTCAGCACTTTGACACTTCCCTATCCCCAGCCTATCCAGGTTTCCCAAGCTGATGGCACACACTCATACTTTTCTCCAGAAATCTCCAAGATCTTTCTTGTTGTTAAGGAAACTTTCCTCTCTAACCATCCAGGAGCCACTCTGGCAGTCACACTCGCACTACTTGAGCTGGGACCAAGGACCTACAGCTACAGCAGCTACAACCCCCACATTCACATAGTCAGACCAGACTTCCTTATTGGCTCAACACTAAGTTTCCCATAGCAGAGGCTGAGAGGCCTCAATCCCTAAAATAATTTCATCTTGGTGCAATAACAGAATAACAGCTAGGACTGGTGCCTTCCAGAAGGGACCTTGAACAAAGGAATCCCTGGAGTCTTGTATCTCTGCAGTCTAAGCACGAAAGAGTCTGGGGGACGTGGGCTCCTGCCATGTCTCTGAATGTGTCACTTGGCTGTTGCCACAGGTCCCTCAGCCTTTTGTTGTGCAAGGATATGAGGCCTCTTGCCTTGGGCTCCCACCATTTCCCCCATCTGAAGCTCAATCTGCAGCTGCACACTGAGCTACCTGCACTAAATATATTCCTCAGCATTGCGAACAAGCTTTCCTAACGTTGTCCTACAGCATAGGAGGATACAGTTGTGCTACAGCATTGGTTGAACACGAAGTTGACTTTGATTAAACTATATCCTGAAGTAAATGAAAATGCTTTGGGTTACAAACAATCCCTTTTGGTGTTTAGACTTTTAGGCAGGCTTATAATGCCTAATGAAATGTCATCCAAATCTATGTTCTTTAACATTTAATAAAAGTATTAAATGCTACCTTTACATGTCAGAAGACTTCAACAGATTGTATTAAAGCAGAAGATGGATTCATAATGTTTCTGCCCACATTGTGCACTGAAGTTACTAGAATTTCAGTCATTATTCAGTCAAAAGAGATTTACAATAATTGTTGAGGAAAACTGTTTATTTTGATAGACTATCAGTTGGAAGAAATGAACTCCAGGTCAGATATATCAAATATTAAATGAATAGTGTATGGACATATAGATTTTTAATTGCTGTATTGTTCTAGCATTATTATTTTTAACCAAAATAAATTTATGTTTTAATAATTAGAAATACAGCATGTAGATTTGTGCTTTATTTGATAATATAATATTTGATAGCACACCACTCAAAAGTGAAAAAATACAGTCAAAGATGTATTCTCAATTTTAAAACACTGTTAAAAAAAACCCAAAAAACATGATTTCACTACTGCATTTGTACCACAGGAGCATTTGCTAAACAGTACAATCATTCTCAGTAGAATTTTATGTTCAAAACAAAGAATAAAGAAAATTATGGAGAAAAAAAAAGTGGCAAATTGGAAATAGAACCAGACGCTCTGTTTTACAGGCAGTTGATGATCACTTTTCTATTTTATGTGTCAGGTTTAAATTTCCCTGTGGCAGCAATTTAAATCTTTTCTTCTTTCCTGAGGCTGCTTAAAAATTTAATTTAGCTCAGGCATGGTGTCTACATTTCATAATAGGAATATAGAAAACTCTTGTAATTTGGGGGATGACCCTTTTAACAGATTAGAGAAATTTAAACATAATTAATCAGCTTTATTCATAGAGTTACATGGGCTTTCCACAATTTACTCATGTAAATTTCTTTGCTTGAGTTACAGTAGACTACATTATAGAAGGGTATTTGAAGTCACATATTCACAAGTCACACATTCATGTAGTGCATATACAGTGAAGGAGTCATTTGCATGCACATCCACACACACACAGATACACATCCATAAATCCAATAAATCTACATCTCTTCAGAAGTTTCACCAGTTATTCTCAACTCACATTAACTCCTTCACACTCAAATTCCTGTATTATTTTTTCAGCATTTTTAGTTCAGGTCAGAAATTTCCACATAGTATAATCCTTTCATCCTTCTCTCCAAGGTTAGAATGTGAGTCCTCAATATGAAATGATTCTAAAATCAGATATAAGAATCACGGTTGTGCTTGTTAGTGTTGCTGAGTGTTAAAATAAAGTACCAAATTTTAAAACAGTAAAACCACCACAAAATCCATGATTACATGATTTGTTCTTTTCTTTGTAGGTTGTAGCTGAAAATAGTTCTAAATGGCTTTAAATGGTTTTTAATAATAGAGGTCAACATAGCAGACTTAAAGACTGCATTTCTCAGAACTTGTATCTTATCAGCAGATGAATTTTGGAAAGGATAAGAGGTGCCTCTTTATCCATTTCTGGCATATCTGAAAATCTCTGGATGATTTTTGAATGTTCTTGGGAATTTGGGTTGTTACCAGTTCACTGGAAGCTGGCTAACATTGTCCCGATATTCAAACAGGGCAAGAAGAAAGACTCTGAAAACTACAGGCCTGTCAGTCTCAGTTCTGTGCCTGTTAAGACTATGGATAAGACTATTTAGGGAGGTGTTGAGAAACATCCGGAAGACAATGCAGCCATGGGACTCAGCCACCAGAGATTCATGAGAGGAAAGTCCTGCTTATTAAACCTGATTTCCTTTTATGACAAGGTAACCCACCTAGATGATCAAAGGAAGTCAGTCAGTGTAATGTTTTTGGATTTCAGTCAAGCTTTTGATACTGTCTCTCATTGTATCCTTACAGATAAAATGTCTAGCACATAGATGGATAAAAAAAAGCATGGAATGGGTGAGCAAGTGGCTCACAGGTCAGGCACAAAGATCTATAGTGAATGGGATGACAACAGATTGGTGACCTGTCAGGGCTCTGTCCTTGGCACCGTGCTTTTCAATATCTTCATAAATGACATGAATACAGAACTGGAAGGGATACTAAGCAAATCTGCAAAATTGTGAGGTGCTGTTGACTCTCTCGAAGGCAAGGAGGCCCTGCAGAGACCTCAGCAGCTCAAAGCGCTGGGCAATCACCAACCATATGAAGTTCAACAAGGGGAATGTGTCAGAATCTGCACCGGAGATGGGGAAACCATGGATGGATGGACAGACTGGGGAGTGAGAGGCTGGAGAGCAGCGCCATGGAAAGGGACCTGGGGGTCCTGGTCAGTGGAAAGTTGAATATGAATCAGCAGTGCCCTGGCAGCCAGGAGGGCCAAGCGTGGCCTGGGGGGCATCAGGCCCAGCATGGCCAGCTGGACAAGGGAGGGGATTGTCCTGTTCTGGGGACAATCTGCACTGGGGTGGTCTCACCTTGAGTGCTGGGGCAGTTTTGGACACTGAAATATAAAAAAAAATATATCAAGCTATTAGAGAGTGTCCAAAGAAGGGCCACGAGGATGGTGAATGGCCTTGTGGAGAAAGTGTATGAGGAGTGGCGGAGGTCACTTGGTCTGTTCAACCTGGAGGAGACTGAGGGGAGACCTCACTGCAGTTACAACTTCCTTGAGAGGGAAAGAGGAGGGGCGGACACCGATCTCTTTTGTCTGGTGCCCAGTGACAGTACCCAAGGGAATGGCCTGAAGTTGTGTCAGAGAAGGTTTAGGTTGGATATCACGAAAAGGTTTTTCACCCAGAGGATGGTTGGGCACTGGAACAGGCTCCCCAGGGAAGTGGTCACAGCACCAAGCCTGACAGTTCAATAAGTATTTGGACAACACTCTTGGGCACACAGTGTGATTCTTGGGGCTGTCCTGTGCAGAGTCGGGAGTTAGACTCCATGATCCTTTCAAGTCCCTTCCAATTCAGAATATTCTGTGATTCTGGAATGTAATGTACACAGATGGATTATGGCTAATCCCCTCGTTATAGGATTATGAGATTCTAAAATATTCAGGAGAAATTATCCTTGAAAGAAAATATTTGGAGAGTGTACTGTTTAGAACTTCTATTATATGCATTGTTCACTTGCAGTGTTACACAATGACTCCAAGAATTTGAAAAAAAAGAAAATCTGTCCATGATATATATGAGCAGAGGTGATCTCAACATGCATTTTCATCTCAACTTTCCTTCTTAGTATTTGAGTTGGACCCATTTTTGCAAAGCCAAGCAGCTACTGGTTGTCTTTTAATTAAAGATTTAAGAGTTCTAGACATTTCAGAGTTGATAGGTTTCAGAGTCTTGTAATATAGTTGCTTTGATTGGAATGTTCATCAAATTAAAAGTCAAGACTCGTTTCTGAACACTTCAGGTCATGACTAAGAAGAGATTTATAATGGTAGTGGATGCTATCATAATGCCTGGATTTCAGTACATGCCATGAAGATACACACATAAAGGCATAATAAAAAGGTCTTAGGAATCTTAGAAAAAATCAAAACCAGATTGCAATTTACAAATCCTCATTATTGATAAAATGATTAAGTACCATCATTTTAGTAGAAAATGTAAACTAGGTAAATGCCTTAATATTTTAGGGACTGAAGAATGGTTCTTTTTCAGTAAGGTGAATTCCTGATGTTTTAGCAATTCAAAATGACCTTTCAAGGTGAAGAGATACATGCCTCTTATAACAATAACTAATAATTAGTAAGGTGTTGAATTGTATTGTGGTACACAAAGACAAAGCCTGAAGTGCTTTTGAGTCCAGGTTTACACTATCTGATGCTAAAAGAAATCTTTTCAGCGATGGCATGGGATGTTTCATCAGGATATTTGTGAGAACCTAGTTAAAGAATGAAAATCTAATTGCTGAAAGACGAAAACACTCTATAAGGAGTTCTTGGAACTGTGGAACAAATCAAGATACTGAAAACATTTCAAGTGGACAAGTTTCTTCCTGTTACAGAAACTAATATATTCTACATCATAACCTCAATGCAGCCACACTGACAACTTGATGGTATATTGCACAGATATCCACAAGATGTGCAAGTCTAACAGCATTTAATTCAGCCATGCCAGGGAAGTTCCTGCCTGTGAAAGAACAGACTTTGTGAAGCGCATTGCCAAATCAGGCTCTGTATTGTTCACACTTTGCAGTGTCTGAGAATCTTACAAGATCTTTTGCCAGCAGTTCTCCATGAACATTGAGTTTCCTTGAAAGCTCTCTTGGCACATAAGTCACATCTTCCTCTTCTTCAGTCTCAGTTTTGTCACCCCATTAGCTGTATTGGTCATTGATTTTTTCTGTTATAAACTGTACAGCAGTTTTGGGATTATTGTGGTGTAATCCAGCTCAAAAAATGAACAGATTGAAGACAGAATCCCACACATATGTTGCATAGCACAGTCTTCTGACTCAGCACAGCAGGAGTTAGCTGATAAAATATAGAAATGACAATTTTCTTACATTGTCTAGATAGCCAAGACAGGATAAAATGAAGCTATAGTTCCATAATCCTCCAAATTTCCTGCGCAATAAATTCCTACTTATGTCCTGAAATGTAGCTCAAGTTTGAGAGCCGTTCTTTTACCAAACCTGGTGCGGTTTCTAGCAATTTAGTGAAAGCAGTCTAAAAGCCTTTGCCAGAAGTGGACTTTTTTCCAAATTGTTTTCAAACAGACCAGGCATCTTCATATTTTGTAATTTCTCTAAGTACTTTAAAAGTAATTTTAAAAGTAAATTTTGTTCCAAAAATTTACAAATGCGTTCACATAGTAGGCATTTAAAAAAACAATCTGACTAAATATAATCATACCATAAGTATTATCAGATTTCTATCTCCAGAGATTAAATGTACTGTTTCTTCCTCTAATCACCTTTTCCTGTTCTGTACGGATCCACCGTTCCCTTTCTGTTTGACTGGAGGGAGACTGACCTGGTTCTGACAGGCAAGCCAACATTTACAGAATCTATCTAGACACACTTGCATTGCAATACTTATTCTATTAGTTTCTATGAACTGTATTGGTGAACAAAATAACTTTACATTTGGTATTATTCACAAAAGTAAGATCAGATTAAGTTTAAAAATGAAATAAAATCCATTCATAATTGTAGACTGTTTTTAGTGCATTGATAATTTTCTACAATATAATAATTTTGTGATTTACTTTCAAATTAGGATCAATTGCCTAACTATTGAATGAATTTCTAAACTCTGCTCTGTGTTCAAATTCCTTGTGCAATTCATTTTTAAAAGGTAAGTGAAAACAAGAAAATAAAAAGCAATGAAGAAAAGAAGATAAAATTATGCTAGAACATAGTTTTAAAATCTGTTCAGACTCCAGGAAATTCATGCTGTGTAGACATCTAAATGACTTTATCCAACAAATCTGAAGATAAAATGAAGCACAGCTGATGACTGCCACCACCACGATTTCAGCACCACAGATTCTTGTAAGACCTTCAAGTGAGAAGGTTTTGATATAGTAGCAATCATTAAACATGCATGAGAACAAAGCTATTGACAATAGATATTTTCTTGGACAAACTCTAACCTTTAACACTGGAATAATGATCAGTAAGTTAATGTAAAAATCTTTCACGCCAAAGGGACATTTTTCAATCTCATTTTTACAAACAACCAGCTGAAACCTGGGCATTATTTATGACTGAAATGTAAATACGTGCTTCACTTTGGATGAATAAGTTTCAGTGAAAAGGCAGTTTCATCTTCATACTGAGAGTGAAACTAGGTAAATACAAATCTGGTGTCAGCCACATTTCTGCTCCTCTGTGCTCCACCATCACTATTTATACATTCTCATATTTTTAAGATAAACTCTGAGCCAATTTGGACCTAGAAATGTCTGAGCAAGTACTAGGTTCATGTACTTAATATTTCATATTACATCTTAGTTGTTGTCAGGTCATTGTTCATGATTGGAACATGATCATTATTAGCTTTATTCTTCGCAATATCAAAGTGTGTAAAGAGAAATTGAACCTCACCTTTCCCTCTCTACTCTGCTCTGCTGTGGCCTCACCTTGAACACTATGTGCAGTTCTGGGCAACACAATATAATATACAAAGCTATTAGAGAGTGTCCAAAGGAGGGCAGTATGGAGATAGCACTTGAGGGGAATCTGTACAAGGAACCTTTGCTTTCCTTGGTAATTCAGATCTGTCCCTCCTTGTAAGCACTCTGTGATGCTCAGTAGACATTAAGGAAAGGGACAGGCAGCTAGCAAGTTATTTCACAGGAACAGCTTGAAGAGCTAGAAAGAAATTGCATTTTATTGTTATTTATTCAGGGAGAATTAGAGATTTTATTGGAGAAATGTATACTTTGTGCTGTGAATATGGAAGCATTCAAAGTTACCTTTTACCAGTTTTGCTAATAAACAAAGACACATCTATGTTTAGCATTTAAATGAACAATTATGGTATGTGTATTTTCCCAATAGGTGAAAAAACACCACAAGTTACTGTCTGAGGAACTTCCTTTAAAGCTTAGACATATCTTAATAGAATAATAATATTCTATTAATATACATTAATATATTCTATTAATATATTTTTATATATATTAATATGCTCTTTTAATGGAATTATACCTCCTCTATGGAAGTATTTCTCTTATCTCATAGTGACTTCATGATGTTGGAAATCAAAAACCATATTAAAAAAAGCCCACATAAAATAAAATTGAAAACCAATGAAGGCACAGAGGAACCTTGGCCTATGGAAAATTCACGAATATGACAAAACACTTAGCAATGATACTGAGACAGAATAGAACGTTCTAGGACTTTGTTTTTGTTGTGTCATGAAAAGTAAGACAGATGACATCCTGTCTTCTTTTTCAGATTTCTGTGAAACCCTACACAAACATGCTATTAATAAGACTACAGATCATGTGAGATGCAGAAATATTCCATTAGGTGACACTGTCCCTTCTATAGACAACATAAAGCTATTTCCCAGCAAGAAAATTTTTCTCTAGACTATTTTTCAAAGACTCAAACTATGGGGCTTCCATCACTTCTCTCAAGAGACTATTCCACAATTCTAATACATCTCACTATTAGATACATTTTCCTGGTAATAAGACTAAATTTTCCTTTGCTCAATTTCATCCCTGAAAAATGCATCCCTTGGTTGCAGTATGAAACAGTTGCTGGTTCAAAGCTAACCATGTGTCTTTTTGCTTTCACATAGCAGCATAACCTAGAGTGCTCTGGTTTTATTCACTTTATTTTTAAAGATTTTATATGCTATAAAAGTCACCATTTTAGTACATAAAACACATTTTTTTTCCATTCTTACTTTTTTACATGAGGGAATTCCACTTCACCATTTTCCAAACTCTAGAAAACTGCACCTTTATGCATTGTTAATGGCATGGATTCTGTCCGCCTGGATTTTCAAAAGCAGTTCACCATATAAAGAAGAGTTTAAAAAACTTTCATTCTCTGTGAGTGAGTAGTTTGACTTCTTTAAACACATAATTTCATGGCCTACTTTCTTATACCAAATGGACTCAGACATATCTAGTACATACAGGTGCATTCAAGAGGAGCTTCTTCATTTATATTTTAAATATTTAAATACTACATTTACCCTGTGTAAATTCATTTCCTTGATTAAAAAAAAGTTAAAAACAAGGAAAAAAAGAGATAAAAATGACAGGTATTATTACTTAACGTTGAGCAAAATGCTATATCTCAGGGTTTTTATTTTCATTTTATTACTGTGTTATGGCATGATTACCCCTGTAGTGTTACACATACCATGATTCTGCTTCTGAGAATATCAGCAGTGTTGCACTACGTCAACTCAACGGCCTCGATGCAAACACAGGAACTAGAAAGAGTTTTTCCTATTTTGAGGGCATTTTTGAACAGTATACTCACAGCTGGTGTATCATTGGGTATTTGCTACAGTCCACGCCCATATTTGTATAAATCATATCCATCTCCAAACACTAATATAGATGCTCCTTGCCTTGTTGTTTAATATTATTCAAAGTGTAGAGTCTTTGAACCCTCAAACATTTAGAAACATGGAAATATTGATGAGAGGTAGATTTCATAAAAAATTAGGGGACGTGACTTTGGCTCAGTAGAAAGTGAAATCCAGTGTTCACTGCTGCGAAATTCAGCATGGAAGAATGCAGAATGAAATGCCTTATGGGTGGCAAACCCCAGAAGTTGTTAAGAAGGTGTATGCATCAGCAAGGCATATAGGTTCAGGTACTGGAGCAGCATTTGCCTAAGAGAACAGTTTCCTGCTTTGACTCAAGTTTTCTTTAAAATCAGGGTCAAGTGAACTTGTTTTACTAAAACGAGAACTGACCTGAACCTTCACCAGACATGAACTACTTTGTAAATATTTCAGAGGGGCATGAAAAATGTAAAATTCTGCAGAAATGCTTAAGCATGTATTGCTTGATTCTGCCATCATTGCTCACATCAAATAGTCTCTTACTCTTTGAGTAGTCCCACAAAACATATGTATTTACCCAGGGAATAAGATAGCTGCACAATATAATGGTGCAGAACAGCACTATTTTTGCCTACTCCTTTCTTTAGCAGTTAGTGAGGAAGATGTCTCACATACCAGACCTGACAGTAATGCACAATAAAATGCCTAGAGAGAGGTAGATACCACTATGTTTAAAGCAATTTCTGAACTAGACCCTTTTCTAATCTCTGCTTTAAGTACAGTACTTAGTAACAATCTGAATATATTTTTTCTATGCTAAAAACTTCTTTTGACTCTACATCTGTCATACAGCCAACATGTCTGACCCAGATGTACGGAGTGAGCCCAGCAGATTATTTGTCAAACAAATTCTGGAACCTAATATTTGGGTCTTTTAATTTAATTGGTATGCAAATCAAGAAACAAGACAGCATTTGTGTTTGATACAGTTGTCACTTCTAATTCTGGTAACATTCATTATCATGCTTACAGATTTTTTTTCTTACACCCAACATCTGCCAATACTACCTAAACCACAGGAAGTTGACAAACCTGTGCAAACTTCTTCTCGGTCTCCCTCTCGCTTTTTGTTATCTGTTCCATGCACACTAATTTTGTGCATCTGAGGCCTCTGCTCGCCAGAATTATGCCTGCTTCCTAACACCTCTGCCTCCAGAGCTTTGGATTTGAAATTGAATAGACACAGAGCCAATTTATCATAGGATGACATGTGTCATGTTCATGGTACAACCAGAGGGACCTACTGTATGCACTGTATTTATCCTTTTGTTGTCAACACGGACAAAGACAATACCAGCAATAGACGTATATTAATTTTTTAAAATACAGTACATATACTTAACTGTTGTTCTGTTAGAATTGGAATTTTTAAATGTAATACTAGCTCATTTTGTTTAACACCAGATTTCCTTTGTCAGATAATCATCTGTCACTCAGGCATGCAGCATATTAAAATATGTGAGTACTAAATATCAATGTATTAGCAGCAAGTCTTCAAAAAAGAATTATATGCATACAAACCATTACATGCATACACTTTCTGCAAATAAGAAATCATAATCAGATTTAATGACAGCTAAGACATATTTATACATACTAATGTTGTTTTTAGCTACATATACCTAATGATGCATAATGTGTTTGCAAAATAGATGTATAAATATGTGTATATATATGTGTGTGGTTGTGTGTGTTTGCATACATAAATACGTATATATAACATATCATTTGTTACAGATTAAGATGCGGACAAAATGAGTAACTTAACTACCAATGAGCAAAATAAATATCAAAATATTGACTGGAGATTGCTACCAGCAAAGTATGTCCAGAGATTTTATTCCCAGAGAGTAAAAATGCAAAGGTCGATGAAATTTGCTTTTCATCTTCTGACTCTGAACAACCACAGGGACAGAAAATCTTCCCAAGAACCTTTCAGCTGATTTCAGGTATGTTCTCTGATACCTTATTCACCTGCTGGTTTTTTTGATGAGGAAAGTCACAAAGCAGGGATGAGTCTACTCTTTCATTGCAATGATAATATTGAACATGTCTTTATTTTAAATAGTATTATTCCTACAAAATCTTCTTGGTTAAATCTACTGGTTGATCTACAATAATAACAAGATGAGTTTGTTGAACTAGTAGTGGAGAGCTATTCAAGGGACAGAAGTTCAGGGCTTTACTTCAGGAACAGGTAGGGATCAAGCAGAGATTAAGACTCAAGAGCCTGAAAAAAGGGGATAAGACTCATTTCTATTGAGATATTTCCCATTCAGGAAAACAGACCTTTTTTTTTTTTCTTTCCTTTTATTAAAATATATTTCATATTATAGCATGCATATGAGCTAGTTATTCTGAATTCATAGATGATCAGTAATCATCAAGGTTATAATCTATCAATTCTTATAGGATGAATGAATATGTTTAAACAGGGGATTGGCACAAAGTATGCAGAGAAAAATGGGCAGAAAAACCATATTTCATACTACAGAATTTTTGGTATACGACTATTTGAAAATCACAAAAAAGTGATTTTGAACATTTTTATAGAGTGCAGATGACTGCATAATAGAAAAAAGTCTGCATTTTCATTTTCATATATGATATGATTACAGTCTTAATACAAATAAAAGGGAAGGGAAAAGGAGGGAATCTTGCTCCATACACATGCACTATTGAGAAATAATCTAGTACCACTCTTTTCCAATTCAGCAGATTGTGGGTTTCCGTTTTTTTTTTTTTTTTATTTGCTGGTATGGGTAGCATCCAAATTTACTCCTGAGGGACAGTAAAGAGTTAGTTGAAGTATTCAAAAATTCAAGATATATTCAGATTGTCACTTAGACAAAGGAGGAAGGGCTTTGATCTTAATTGATATCATTCAGTTCATCTGCTCCTGGTAATATAAAACCATATTAGAAAAAAGATAAGGTGGAGGCGTGAATGAAAGAATAAAAGAAATAATTGTTGAAAACAGAAAAACATTAAAATAAAATAAACCAAGTAATCTCCATTCCTTGTAAAAGTCTCTCTTCTGTAGAAATAAATAGAAAGTTCGGCACTACATTATTGCAGTAAGTTAGCATAAAAGATAACCAGAACTAGGCATATTATGCATTTTGTTTTGTTTTATTTTTAAACAATTGGAGGAAGAAAAAGCTTGGATTTAGCAAAGAATTTGCAACTGAAAATTTTCTGACAGTACTGCCTCTGCCCATCTGTGCAAAGATTTTTAGTAACGCAAACATAGCAGTGATGAAGAGCATAACATGAAATACCATATATTTGGCTCATTTCAAGATACCAGCCAGGGAGCATGGCTCAAAAAGCATAGAATGACTGTGCAAGTTCTTCAGCATAAATGTTCCAGTGGATAGCTATTAATTGTCAAAATAATCAAAGGTCAATTCTCATAACCATATACTTAAAATTTTAAAGGAAAGTTCCATTTTCATGATAGGACAGAAACAAGGAATAACAGCAGATGCGGTTGAGGAAGCTTTTCCTATTCACCCCATACAATCTTTCTCCTTAATCTTTTCCCAATTCCACAAGTGTACTTCTCATATACAAGAAATAGCTTGGAACAGCTTTATGTTGTTTATATTTTATGCACAAGAAGATACTGATTTTATAGGATTAGTCACTGGAGCAATGAGAATGAGCTAGAAAAGGCAAACATTATCAGGCAGAAGTAGGCCAAGATGTCTACAAAGTAGAATGTCTTTATCTGTCTTGTAAAAGCAATATAATTTGGTTCTATTTTACAGTGAATACAGAAAAACAGAAAAACATGATGGGGGTGAATTCCATGTGAATGGTTTATAGTTCTAATGAATCAAAATTCCTTGTGCCTGCTATAGCTATGTCTTAGGATGTTGATCAAGGGTATATCCTAACCAGAGTCTTATAAGTTACTAAAGTGCAAGTTTTTGCTAGTTTTGGTGTTCTCACCTATATATTTAAAAAAAAAAAAAGTAAAGCACATAATACTCACTTGTTTCATTACTCATGGATAACAGGAAATGAATTTCCCATTATAGCAGTTATACAGCATTAAAGAGTAGATTTTTCTTTTCAAGCAGATATAACAGACCAGGTGTAAAGGTATGTGAGGACCATATCTAATTTAAATTTTTGAGTTATTCCCATGCTGCTGATAGGAGCACCAGGGAAAGAAACCGGAGTTTGCATAGCCCTCCAGCCTGGGCAGCAGTTCTATCAGTGGGGCCTAAATGGGGATGACATAAGTGTAAGCTAAGCACAGCAGAAGACAGGACACAAAAAAGGGAAGAAAATATATGTACCTCTATGTGCAAAAACTACTTCTCACTAGAACCTCCTCTTGAAATTTTTCTCAGAAAAGAGAAATTCTATTATTATCTGATATCTCAGCTAATTTATGTGCTCCCTACAGATTTGAAAATGTCTTGTTTATTAAAGAAAAAAAAGAAAGAAAATGTGTCAGAAAAAGCACGAAAAAAACATTGTAAAATCATTATGGGAGAAGAGGTCCAGCTTGGCCCTAAGTATAATCAAATTGCTTCTGAATCACAGATTTAGATGGCAGTTCCTGCTATATAGTAAAGCTCTATGGTCATTAATTCAGACTGATGAGAAAATACTGCTTAGAGACTGTTTCAGATTTTGTCATTCTCAGATTATTTTCTTTAATAGACAAATCAGGCTAAAATTATTTTATTGGGATACACAAAATATAAGGAGATAAATCAGATTGATTTAAGCAACAGACCTCACCATTAACACTAGAAAGAATTCTCAACCCCACACCTCCAGCTCTGCACAGTGAGTATTTAATTATGTGCAGTGTTGAGTACTTCGTAGTAACCTTGCTTGGAATTTTCTTAGGATTCATTTTTTAAATCCATGCATTTCATCATACAGTGAGTGTATATCAGGTAAAACCTTAATCCATAAGGACATTGATATTTCTCCCTCCCATAAGAGGCCTGGATCCCATTATTGTCAGAAAGTTGGCCTACCTCCAAACACCGCAAAACAGTCCAAAATTCAACAATTAAATAAAAATTTCCTAGCTCTATGCTATTCAACCGAAATTTGTCTTTAAAACACCAGAAGAAATTTGAAACAGCTCATTGAATGTTTCCTCTAAGTATAGAAAGAAAGTGGGGAGGAGAGGTTCTGGAAACGTTTATGTGCAGTTTAAATAGACGGGCTCTTCCTCACTACCAGTCTGTTAAGTTCAGCTGTGAGTTCAAAACAGTGGAGAAAATGAAAGAGGCCTCTTACCAGCTCTTGGATATGTGTTGCCCTCCATCCACATTCGGTGGTATGCAGGATGAGTGAAATACCTGTGTTTTCAATGACTATGTTTCTGAGGACTTTATGATGTCTACTGCAGCTTAACATCTGCCCATGCTCTCAAAGTGTCACTGCTCTGAAGGAGAAGGAAAGAGGAAAGACTGACAATTAGGACAGATACTACTGAGTGTTCACAGTATTACACAAAGAATAACAAAAATAGGCAGTGATGGCTGGAGATATGGAAAAAAGGTCACACAATTATTTCAATACTTTCTACTTCAGCTGGCAAGGTATACGAAGGAAGTACCAAATAAAGAAGACATGTACACATTTAAAGCAGTCTTTTTGTCCTGATTTATTATATCTCTCTGCCTTAAGGGTCTGCTGATGTCTTCAAATCTAAAATGTATCTGTGATACCAGTCTTCCTCAGTGAAGGACTTGGACCTCACAAAAGGAAGGGAGCTCACAGGCTTCCTGGGGCAGAGGAAGTGTCTGTGTTTCTAGAAGGCCATATCTATACAGTAGTGTCATATATACGCAATCACTCCATGATCATTATGGGACATTGAAGACCAAAGGTCCTCACCACTACCCCTTTGAGGCTGAAGGGATGGTGTCTGTCAGCACAACTGCCTGCAGCTAAAAGATCATACCCAGCATGTTCTATATGCTTTGACTTCTCTTGTCTGCAGAGATGGTGCAAAGATGAATTTTGAGTACAATCTGATATGGAGTAAAAGGCCTCTCCACTACAGACCTTTCAGTCATGTTATGGAAGGTGAGTATCAGGACATGCTTTGCAGGAGGTCCTTGTCAGGACATTGTCAGCTGAGCCTTGCTGCCTGTTTCATTCATTAAAATTTCTATTTTCAGGGCTATCTATACAATGAAAGGAAATAAAAAAAATAAAAAAAAAAAAAAAAATTTAACCTCATTTTGTTTAAAACAGAAGGAAAAAAGGAACAAACAATAAAACAGTTGAAAGCTGTTATTCTCTTTCTAGAGGATTAAAGGTTAGCTTTGTTAACAACAATCTTGTCAGTGACGCTTCAAGCCCTCTCCTGTTCATCAGTTTTAGAGGAAATAGAAAAGGAGTCTGTGATGAAGATGGTTAATAAGTAAATATTCATTTGCTAATGTTTGATTGAGCTATTTACAAATGCATCTGGTAGTACCTATCAGCTACATCTGTTTTGTATTGCAATAAGATTTTCACGTTATTACTTTGGCTAAGAAGGAGATCTATGAATTATTTACCCATTTGTGTAGCTGGTCATTGTTGACAAACTGAGTAATCATGGCAATCCTCATATATCACTTACCACCCAGCACACAGAAAATATGATAATTTATGACAATTATCTAATCATTGAAAGAGGACAAAAGGTAGGCATAATTAAAGAACAAGGGAAAAAAAAGGCTGTTAAAGAATTTCAGAATAATTTAGGGAAGAAAATCTCCAACCTTTGAGATTAAGCATAACCAATTTCAAGGAAAGACTGGGGTATCTAGTAATGAAGGTAAAAAGATGGACTTAGAAACAGTTGTGTTTCTAATCACCTTGCACATATTATTAATAGGTTAAAATTGAAACTAATAAGAATCTTTTCTTTCTGTGAATTACCCTTAGCCTGATGCTGTTATTCGTATGTAGACTGGATTCATCTTCATTTTCCCAAGTCACTGATTTCACATATTTTACTGCTTCTTTGTTTCATAAAACTCATAAAGTTCAGATGGGGTGAAGAGCAACAGGTCCTCACCAGGCTTTTTGGTTTAAGCAGGATTGTTTGTGCTCAACAGGGTGCTGAGAAATTGCCCTGCACATTGTAGTGTGAGGAAGGTTAACAAAGAAGCATACATGCTGCACAACAGGTAATGAGCAAAACACTACATTTTTTATTTTGATGTATGCATTTGTCACTTGACAATGTAATTTCTCCAGCCACTGGCAAAGTTACTTTGTTTTTCTTTATAGTGACAGTCTCATACCATTTATCTCTCCAAGTCTACATATTTAAAAAAAAAAAAGAAAAAAAATAAGATGAAGGCAGAGAAACTTGATGTTCTTTATTTGAGATAGGATGAGTGACAGTATCCACAATGTGTGGATTGGATCCATGCTGTGTCAGAGAAACACCAGTCAGCATAGTAGAGGCGGTCAAGTTAGCATTGACTTGTCAAGTGTTAACTTTATTTTCTAAGACAGGTTCCAGCTTATTTCAGCTGAAAGTGCAGTAAAAAAGTACAGAATTGTTCTACATGCTGCCACAGATCAGGAATGGAAGCTTTTATACCTGTGCCTAAATCAGATACTTTTCCAAGCTTCTTGGCATAGCTAAATTCCTTATATGTAGGCATATACATAGACATGCATACTTGAGCCCAGTCTCATCCATGGACGAATTTTGGGCTGTTACTGGGAAGTGGAAAGGAGATGCTCAGCAGGTTCAGACTAAGATGTAAATTAGCTAATGACTCCAGAAAGTGTTCCAGCCTTGAAAACCTACATTACATGTGCAATTGTAGCTGAGATTACATCTCTGAATAAAATTTAAAAGGAGACATGTATAAAGAAGACATTCTCTCCAAACTCAGGTAAAATGCCACTAGTGTTTTTACATCTACTAGGTCTAGCCTTTCTGATGTAATTTGGTTACATGCCTTTAACTGTCAGTTCTTCTCTTTCTACAAGCTTTGGAGTTAAAGCCAAGGCAGACTTTTGCAGCTCTCGAAGACTATCTTCTGCTTTAATTCTGCATCAGGGAACTCTCTGGTTTATTTCAAAGGCTAGTTACATTTCAACATTTATTTTTAATTGGTTTTGTGGCAATACTGCAATTAGAATCTTTCTGCAGCAGCCATAAGTGTCAGATGACCAGGGTATCCTTCCACTCTGCTTGGTGCTCCTGTATGCCTCCTCTTGTCTCCTCGATTTTTGCTCCTGAACTTTGATGATCTGCAACCCTTCAAGTAAACAACGGTCCCAACATTATCTTTTTCTCTGCTCTCCAGGACATTACTAGGTATGTAGCTCAATAGAAATAGTGAAGTTCTCACGAATTCTTTGCCTTAATAACACTCTTAATGGTAATTCTATCACTTTATACTCCACAACACTGGAGTATAACACTCTCTTTACTCTTTCT
Source organism: Callaeas wilsoni (assembly GCA_013398955.1). NCBI lineage: Eukaryota > Metazoa > Chordata > Aves > Passeriformes > Callaeidae > Callaeas > Callaeas wilsoni. The sequence goes on from VWPU01017548.1 coordinate 184,789, forward strand.
GCCACCAAATATTTTCATATTCATCATTAAAATGTTTAACATGAAGATCATTTGGTTTTATTTGTGCAGAAAATAATAGGTGTTTGTGATAGTTTGTGTTACAGAGATCATGTTATCAAACTTTTGTGACAAATATTTATTTATGCAGCTAAATTGAAAAAACCCAAGTAATCCCTTAGTGATTTGAAAATTACTTCATTTCTTTCCTTATAGACTACATAGGTTGAGCAGAATACAATCCCTGAGTACCTGAATTCAAATAATCTATTACTTTGTGTTGTTTACTAGAAATGAAATGCCAACATGCATATGCACAGCTGGTGTTGAGCCACTTCCACAGAGATAGCTTCCCAATAGTTAGACCAACTATTAAGAGGCAGCAACTAAAAAGAAAAGGAGATAAAATGCAGTACATAGCTCGGAGTGGTGTAACAATATTGAAATATATTAGGAAAAAAATGCTGTGATCTCAGACAATACACAGGTCACCAGTTCCAAATGAAATTATTTTCCTTTGATGAATAAAGTATTCATGGTGTGTGCTATGTATTTCTGTTCCTTTTCACCCAGATTGTGTTCCACTATGTCTGCATATGAACCATTTCTTCTCCTAAGTTACTCTGGAAAAAGGAGGGATTCAACTCCTTTCATATTAATACAAACTAGTCATTAGACATGAAAGCACAGAGTGGATAAGACTGTAGAGCTAATCAAGGGGTAAATAACATTGAAATGCCTCCTTGCAGTATTTTCCCAAAGAAAATCATCATTCAAATAGCTGAAATTTGTTTCTTCCTGCGCAACTGAGGAAACAAAAATTAAATCATCAGTACTTTTATCATCTCTCATAGCCTACTCTCATTTCCTCAGGAGCTATTGTACTGAAGCTTTATGCATAAGGTGCTGGAAGTCAAACTTTACTCCTTCCCATGGGTTATCTAGTCATCATCTTGTCTTTGTTACAGCCTTTCACATTTGACTCTGAGGTACAATAAACAGGCTAAATGTATTGCTCCAACCAGAGCTGCTTACTTGTGTTTTCACCCTTTACAAGGGCCTTTTTTTGTTTCATTTGGTGAGTTTTCAACCAATTATATTGTGGGATAGACAAGGTAGAGCATTGAAGTAAATAAAAGTGGGATGTGGATCAGTACAATTTCTCTGAAAGTGCAGCCTGGTTTCCATTCAGCTTTGAGAGGCTTTGTCTGTAAAAGCATCAGATCTATTGCATTTGCAGCAGAGTGCATGCAAACTTTTAATCCAGCCACATGTCATGAGCAATCCCACAGTGTGGGATCCAGCAAGAGCACCAATGTGTACCACTATTTTAAGCTTTCCTAGATACAATGGTAGTACAATCCATTCTGTTCTACAGAACTAAACAATTATACACAAACCCTAAATAAAAAACAAAACCCTAACCTTTTTTAAGAAATTCAACAAAATTATAAATCCTAAAAGTAATCCCCACCTGCCCACAAACACCAAGAAGTCATGCCTAGAATAAGTACAAGGAAAAATAAAAATCAGTAGAGATTTGCCACAACTTAAAAATGTTCTAATATGGAACTAGTTAACTGCTATTAGAGCTTAGGAAACAGGAAACTAAAAAGAGGAGCCTGAAATAACTGGAATAATAGTTACCACATGGGAACTACCATAGCATCTCTTTCCCTTTGACAGTGAGGTCTTGAAAACTTACCTGTGAGGAGTCAGAAGGAAGACTGCAGGTTACCCATTGACTCCACAGGCCATGACTATGTCTTGAAGTTGACTTGAACGGTCAGAACTGTGTTTGTGCTGTCACATTATCTGTCATTTCACCTTTCCTGTATCACTTCTTTTCTTTTTTTGCTTCATAATTAAAATCCACTTGAGCTGTTCTTCTGCAACACTTACAGTAATCCTGAAACTGAAAAGGTAGATAAAAGCCTCCAGCTGGTACAAATGTGCCACATCTCTTGAAGGCATAATAAAAATTGTATACCTCCATTACTTTTCTAAAGGATGATGGTTGGAGAAAAAAACAACATGTGAAACCAAAACTGTATCTTCTCTTCTTGCAGTTCTTTTCATTTTTTACATGCATCTGTTTTCATTTCAAGATAATAGTCAGAGATCAATAATAATATAAGCAACGCCAGCCCTCCTGAACAATGTTTTACTTATTAAGGAGACCTATTCCCATCTCTAAAAGACTGTCAAGTTAGAGGTTCAAAAAGACCCCCCCCCCCAAAAAAAAAATCCTGTAGCTAGAAAAGTAATAATGACTTTTGCCTTCAAACTTTTATTAATGTTTTATATATTCAATGACTGAAGTTATTTTTATGTATCTTTAATAAAACTTATGACCCATATTTATTTTAGGATTTCATGTGTGCCAAGCCACGCATATTCAATGTAATCCTGTCAAGATTTTTGACTCTGAGGGCCACTTACTCACAATAAAATAATACCACATAACTCTTATTTCATCATCTACTAACACCTTCCTCCCATTTCCTCAGCCTATGAATACTCTTCTTCTTTTTCATGGTAAGCTGATCAAAACTACCAAATTCTCTTAGTGCATTCCGACTTTTAGTGATTCCTCACAGTATCACCCTTACATCTTCTCTTGTCCTCGAGATCGTAAGCCCTGAAAATGTTTCTGGGTGCTAATAGAGAAAAAGCAACCAAAGTAGTAAAAAAAAGTAATTAACAAAAGAAAGCAATTTCATAACACTTCAATCTGACTTACTTTACTTATATTTTAGTGGAATTATGAAGCAGACCTGAAGATCCATTTGGGTCTTGTAAGACAGAGAAAGTGTTTTTGTCAAAGCAACCAGGAATAAACTTGGTTTAATGAAATTTAAGAAAGGATTCCAGTGAAGAGTGGTCAGCGCTGATATTCTTGAAGCATAGCCAGCTCAAAAATTTCAGTCCATTTCCCTTGAACAAGCACGTATTCAACCTCTGAACTAGATACTAGTCACAAGTGTTCAAAAGAAAGAAAAGGACCCCAAGCCTGGTGCAAAGAAATAGGAATACAAGAGATACTATAATATAAAAACAATATATCATGGAGCCAAAAGCAATATCAACAGTATTCTTATTAAAAAAAAATCCAAAAAACTAAAAGTGTGGACAAAAGCACTTCAGCTGTCAAATAAAGAAACAAAGTTCATATTAAGGACAGAATCTTCACAAAAGCAACAAACCCTTTAAGAACAAAATACTTGCATAAGGAACACATTTAATTAAACTTTTTCTGATGTTTTACGGCATTTAAATCAGCTCTTTTCTGAAACTAGAGAAAAAGTTGCAAATCATGTTTCTTTATGCATATAATCTGTTTAAAAATATTCCTTTTTTTTTGTTTGGTTGGTTGGTTGGTTGGGGTTTTTTTTTTCCTTAACAGGTCATTACCATCAGAGTCAAATTCCACCTAGTCTGATTCCATTTTTCTGTTGAATGGACACGTAAGCTTCCTCAGGCCATTGAGCTTTGAGAGTAGGAAAGTAATTGCAATCAGAAAAAAAGAAAACTTGCAAGTTTTCAGAAGTGCAAGACTGTTCATGGCAGTGAAGTGTGTCATGACTAGACAAATTCTCCAAGAGGAAAAAGTTTAGAGCAAGCACAAGAGCTGTAGAGATGAAAAAGTCATCAAGGAACAACAATGGGCTTGTTATCAGCTCTCTATGTGACCTTGGATAAAAAGTTGAACTACTCTGTACCTTTATTTTACTCTGTTAAGCAAGACAATAAAATTCTATAATACGTGGAAATAACAAACCATTTTGTGATTAATGAATGCCACTGCACAAAAGGAGAGAATAGTATTCTTTGTCTTTACAACTTAGACACCTAAAAGTACCAACAGATCACAGTCTCCTGCATATTTAGCATAAAATTGAAGGATGATTTGAGAAGGCAAACTGTATCCCTGAGATTATCTCAATATGATCATTTAGATTTTCTCCATACTGGTTGATTAGTATAAACACAAAAATTTGAAGAGCTCTGTAGTTCTGATTCAATCTCTTGAAAATTTAAGTATACTTGACCATTTCATGTCCTCTGGCACTTACTCTATACACTGCAATTATCTTTTTGGTCCAATTCTGTATTTGAATTAAGTTAAACTTACTTATCTTTTAAAGTTTTCTTCTTACTTACCTTCAGAAAGGAAGCAGGAAGATACAGCTACAAATCTTTTTTCATCTTGTTGGTGCTCCCCTGAATCAGGTAGATCTTTTGACAGTCCATTAAAGTGTAAGTGCATTGCAGCTTTGAGATTGAGAAGCTAAAAACAGTCTTTTAGTTCTGCCTATTGAAGTGCACATAAGGTATTGCAGAATCACAGACTTGGTCAGCGTGGAAAGGACCACAGTGAGTCATCTGGTCCAGCCTCACTGCTCAAGAGAGAATATTCTAGATCACATGGCACAGAATTGTGTCCAGATGGTTCTGGAATATCTCCAGTGAGGGAGACTCGACACCCTCTCTGGGCAATCTGTTCCAGTGCATGGTCACCTGCATAAAAATGAAGTTCTTCATATTCAAGTGGAACTGCCCATGCACCAGGTTCTGCCCTTTACCTTCTGTCCTAGTGGTTTGCACCACTGAGAAGAGCCTGGCTCCATCTTCCTGGCACCACGCCTTTAGATTTTTATACACAATAATGAGGTCTCCTCTCAGTCATCTCAAGGCTGAACCGGGCCACCTCCCTCAGCCTTTCCTTGCAAGAGAGATGCTTCCATCTCCCAATCATCCTCATAGCCCTCCCC